>VZTA01015728.1:2092-207162 GCA_013398855.1 Mohoua ochrocephala | reverse complement strand
CGGGTCCCGGGCGCTGCGGGCGCGGCAGCCGCCGCCGCACAGCCAGTCCCCGCTGCTCCGCAAGATGCTGGCTCCAGGCGCTCCCCGAGTTTCGAGCCATGCCCCTGTTTTTCCCTCTCCCCTCTGCTTAAAGCCCTGGAAACGCACCATGTTGCTGCGATATAAAAAGCACATTCAGATCTCAGGGCACCGTCACACTTGTACACTGACTTCTATTGTTACGGGACGAACTGAGAGGTCAGTGACAGGGGAGAAGGGAATAGAAAATTTAGCTAGACTCACAATGGAAATCATGCTATCTCTTTGGCAACAGATACACAGCTGAGCAGCATCACTGGGTTTAGAAAACAATGAGATGAGGCCCTAGCCTCAACATTCAGATGGCATCCGAACTTTTGCAAAGTTCAGGAGCGTTTCTATCCCTGGCAGGAGATTCAAGGTCAGCTCTGTCAAAGACTTTCTTTGCCAACAAGATTTGGAAACTTTTAATGGATCCTAAAAAATGACTTTCAAGCCAATCTGAAAGGTAAGGCCAAGGTTCTCTGTGGTTCTGTCACAAATCAGTTTTCCTTCTTCCCCACAGCAGGTCCAGCAATTTCACCTTGCAGGACCCACACCAGTACCATGTGCAGACAGGCACCCTGGAGGCAAGGAGTCTTCACAGGATCATGGTTTGGGTTGGATGCGACCTTAAAGATCATCTATTTACATCCCTCCTGCCATGGGCAGGGACACCTTCCACTATCCTGGGTTGCTCAGAGCCCCATCCAACCTGGCCTTGGACACTGCCAGGGATGGGGCAGCCACAGCTTCTCTGGGCAACCTGTGCCAGGGCCTCCCCACCCTCACAGGGAACAATTTCTTCCTCATATCCAATCTAAACCTCCTCTCTGTCAGTGTGAAGCCATTCAAGCATGTCACTACATGCTCTTGTCTCTCTTCTTTCTTTCTTGTAGGCTCCCTTCAGGAACAGTCTTCAGCTGGAGCAGTTTTGCTTATGTCATACTACATAAGAACTGCAGGTACCTACTAAAAGGCAGCATTTTGGCACGATTAGATCAGCCCAGGCACCTCAGACAGGTGAGCAGAGGTGGATTTACACAGGGTGAAGGGGAAAAATGGGAGACAAACTCCAGCTGTTGGATCAGGCTTTGGTGGAGGGGGAGGCTGGAGTAAGGAGGCTGCCTCATGACCTGCTAATCGGATCTGGCCACACCTATTCCTTATTGCTCAGGAGTCGCTTTGGCTTTACAAGCACCAGGAGCTGGAATCCTGAAATGCACTATCACTGGATTACTGGGGCCACTTAAACTAATGCCATATAAATCTGCAGTTCAGAATAAGTATTAATACCTACTGATTGCAGACTAGAGGATTTTCCACGATAGATTAGCTAAAATTTAGTAGCTTAAAAGGTTTATTTTTAACCCTTTATTTCTCCTCTCATCCTCCGTGGGCTCTAACGTGCGTGTGCTCTGAGTGGCTCCCCAGTTTACAAAGCACTGTGGGCAAGATGCTTCCCTTCTCCAAGGCACAGCCCTGCAAACTCTGCTTCACTCCGTGGGGCTGTGGAGCTGCCTGTGCCGTGACCTGCAGAGACCATCCCGTGGGCTGCCAGGGCAGCGTGGTCCCCATGGCAGTATATTTTAATCTGCTGCCTTTCTGTTCCGCCAGCCAGCAGGAATGTTTGCCGGTGCCAGCTGTGGCGTTCGTGAAAAGCACATGTATCTACTAGAAGCTGGCCTGCTTCCACCAGCCCAGTTCACATGCCATCAGACAGAGGTGACTTTCAGTCACATTACTGGCTGGCCACAAATCAAAGGCCCAGAGGTGAATGGCTCTGCTCCCATTACCAGTATTCTGAACTATTTAGTCTCCTTTATCCCAATTAAGCTCGTTTGGGCTTCAAAGAGGCCTCCTGCTAGTCTGCTGCATTTATAGCAAATAATAATTTTCATTAAATATTTCCTGTGACATGGGATGAAGCAGAGACAGAATCATAAGTTTTAAGAGTATTTTTTACACAATGCACTTATCCTCTGCAACAGTTATGCCCTTTCATCCCAATAAACAACATAGCCAAAAGCCAACAAGCTAGTTTGCAAATCATTCTCTTCCATATGTTTTCGGGAGTGCAAGTCATTCCGTTTGGTCAGGCTTAAGGAATCTCTGTCCCTCTGCTGCCAGGAATCCTCCTCCAGTTCAGAAGCTGCAGCTAAATGTGTGCAGTAGGACACTGCAATATGGCAATGTTAAAAAAATTAGCTGAGATCATCGAGATAATATTCAGCTTACGCTCTGTCCATTCTCCTCTGCATTGTGTGGGGCCACGTGACACACACATCAACCACCGCATTTCAGACAACATCTGGTACCCACTTAGGAGACACTAAATGGCTTCCAGAGATGGCTGCACCTGAAAATGCAGCTTTATTCGTTACCTTAGAAATGAAAGCAGCTAAAATTAAAACAAAAAAAATAAAACCAAACTCTACTTGCCTTCGTCTCCGTCGTCTCCAAAAGGGTAGAACAAAGCGACAGCTAAATTGATGAATACAGCGAGGTTGAAGGAAATGCTCCCCCAGAGAGAGATGTGTCTGGAGAACCAAAACAGGGCTGGATTATCTAGAAAGGGGAGAAAAGCAGCAATCAATGAACTGAAAGCAAGCAGAAACTCAATCAGCAATGGCCCCAAGGGAATTAAATACAGATTAATGTAGAAAATATGCAGATCTTTAAAATTAGCTGAAATAGGCAAATATGAAACATAGGTTTGCCATAAAACATAGCTTCAAGCAGAGCTTTTAATCCAAAGATCACAACACAGTTTATTATACACCAGAGTTTTGCCTCTGGGAAGATTTTAGGCCTGGATATTTTGCAAAGGAGTCTTTTCAGCTGCATCTGAAACTGCAGCCTCTGTGCATGGGGACACAAAATCAAGCAAACAAATAGATTTTAGCACTCTGAATGCCAGTCAACCAGAACACCCAGAATGGGTCATCCAGATGACCTATTTGGACCAAGTACACCAATGACATATGCAGGGACCGATGGAACAGGCATGGTTTCAGAACTGCAGTATTTTCCCCACCTCTGTCAAACTAAAAACATTTTGATCTGCTTGGGAAGCAGGCAAAATTTGGTCTGCCTGGGTTTTGGTTCTACAAAAGCTGACTGTTTCCTGCGTGATGCTCAGAAGCCCATGGTCACCTGCTGACAAACAGCTCTGTGCTCCTGCTTAAAAGGACTCAAACAAGCCACGATCTCCATATGTGAAGTGCTGTACAAACACACAGAAATAGTCCATATCCCAAAGAACCTACAGCCTAGCTAGAAAAGACTAAAAAGGGAAACAGTGCAAAACAGGGTTGATTTTGTGTCCAGAGTCACATACACAGTTCAGCGAGAAGGCCAGGAACAAGATCAGAGGGTCCTAAGACTCAGGCAAGCACTTCATATATCTGAATGCACTGAAATACGTTTAAATGAACATTTAAAACAAGATCCTATGTGCAATAGTGTAAAAAGATCTCTGGTCAGAGAGGTTTCAAACACGATGCATCCCTATTCAT
This sequence comes from Mohoua ochrocephala, assembly GCA_013398855.1. NCBI lineage: Eukaryota > Metazoa > Chordata > Aves > Passeriformes > Acanthizidae > Mohoua > Mohoua ochrocephala. The sequence goes on along the minus strand of VZTA01015728.1, from coordinate 203,587 downwards.
TAGATTTTTAAGTACTGGAAACTTCCTGCAAGTATGCAGAGCACCCAGCTAAGTTTTTTATAAACAGCAGACTTCTTCAACTGCATATGACTGTCTCAGGCTTTAGTCTAAATAGTCTTTAATGGCAATTAGATAAATATTCAGATTTCACTGTGATAACCTTGTGCTGCTGACTGCTGAGATTTAAGCATTTGGAGCCATTGTAAAAACGACATCTGTCAATTTAAGCAGCACAGACTTCATGCTAACAGACACTTGGCTAAAGAATGAACCCAGCTTCAACCTGTATTATCTTTTCAAATAATAAAAAAAACCCCCAACACGGAGATTTGTGGGCTATTCCACTGATGAAAGGAATTGAGAAATTTCTGTTCTGAATAAAAATAAGCCAATTTTCTTTGTTTATAGCATTAGGCAGGTCTGGTCTATCTAATTGTTGGGTTGGCTCTTTTATTTGTGTTTCTAAAGCAAAACCCCCAGATATGATTTTTTTTACTGAAGTAATTTTCTACAATACAATGACTTTTATTCCCAAATAGACTGCAGATTCTGGAATCATGTATTTTTTAACTTCTATTCCGGTCAGTTTGTCACTACTAAGTTTTTAGGGTGCCACCAAGAGAAGCAGATTTGGGTTGATGGGGTTCATGCTGAAGACTTGCTGCTGCTGAAAATTATAGCCTGGGAATTGACCTATAAAAAATTGCAGTAACATCCATGTTTCCATCACGTTCAGGATGCTCCCACATTGCTCTGACTATCCTGCTCCTCTAGACCCTATTCCTTCCTTCCCCCTGATCAATTGCTGTGAGCAGATGATGTGTGACACTCCAAGAGCATCTGCATTTTAGCAGTGAATGAAGTGATCACTTTTAGGCATTTTTATGCATGTTCAGCCTGGAGAAGAGAAGGCTTTGGGGTGACCTCATTGTGGCCTTGCAGTGCCTGAAGGGAGCCCACAGGAAAGATGGAGAGAGACTCTTGACAAGGGCCTGGAGGGACAGGACAAGGGGCAATGGCCTCACACTGACAGAGAGCAGGTTTAGATGGGATATGAGGAAGAAATTGTTCCCTGTGAGGGTGGGGAGGCCCTGGCACAGGTTGCCCAGAGAAGCTGTGGCTGCCCCATCCCTGGCAGTGTCCAAGGCCAGGCTGGGCAGGGCTCTGAGCAACCTGGGATAGTGGAAGGTGTCCCTGCCCATGGCAGTGGGGGGGAACTGTGTGATCTTTAAAGTCCCTCCCAACTCAAACCATTCTGTGATTCTAGGATATATAAAATATAACTTTCTGCTCCAAAAGCCAAGGGCAGAGTTGACAGTGGCAGGAGCCTCCTGATCCGGGTGCATTGGCAACAGCCCCATTCCTGCCAAGGGCCAGCAGCTGTACTCCCCACCAGCGAGCTAAAGACATCCAGGGTGGGGCTTCCCTGCCCCTCCTCTTGGTGTCCCTGCTTTGACCTCTCCCCCATGATCTTGACCAAGCATCTCAAGGCCACACATGTGCCTCCCCAATACCACGGGACGTGCACAAGTACGGGCCAGCTGGGACACCCTGCAGCCCAGTCACGCCAGGCTGATGTGGACTGGCAGAGGGGGACTGACTCCACGGGAGCTGGGCAGATTTAAAGCAGCTGAGGTTCTGGTGAGAGATGTTTTTAAGTGACTGACGTTTACAAGTCTTTTAATGGTCTTTCAAGAATCTGCAGAACTCAAACATGCAGCTACACGTGTTTCTGTTAAATATTAGGGGCCTCGGCTTAATTAGGTGCAATGCTATCGAGATTAGTAGAACTACATCCAGTTCATCCATCCCTCACTGTAACTTTTGGAGTCCAAAACACCATCTTGAACACATTAATAACTGCTCCATATTACACTTCTTTTATGGTGGCACGCAAGTGTCTCAGCTGACCTACACTCTGGAGCCCAGAACAATTTTGCCTGTTGTAGTATCAGAGTGAACAGAGAAAAGTGTATCATTAAAATGAAAGTATTTGAAGGTTTAAAAGCAAGGTTTTAACATAATGAAGCTGGTTTTTAAAAAATTACAGTACTTACTCCTAATTTTCTTTTGCCATTTCATCTCGTTGTATAGATCCTCAGTCTGCTGGAAAAAGTCATTGACTTTGCTCCCTTGTTCATCTCTCTCTGTTGTATTGAATACCCGACTTTTGGATTCCCGAGTGAGGAATTCGCAAATATTGGGGACAGGAAAGACAATCTTTTCCATTGTTCTGTCGTGGCGAACAATCTATAAATAAAAGGCACATTTTTGTCAGAGTCAGTGACCATCCAATCATTTTGCCACATCTTTTCTTGTTCACAGCTCCCCTTTTATTTACACATTAATCCATTAATTATTCGAACTTTATGATAAAGTTGGACCAATCAATCCCAAAACAGAGTAATGTTGTTTTTATTTTCAAAAGCCTACCTGAATAAGGTGGCAAATATAGGTCTCAAGAAAAACCTAGGTCCAGACTTCCCCAAATATAAAAAAATGTTCTAATTCAGAATGCTTCAATTTTGCTGTAAATTGAAACAAATCTCTCCCAGTAAAAAGTGGAGAAGTTCAGGGGCTTTCTGCTCTGATTACAAAAATATTTTCTCATCTCAAATCTATTTCTATGATGGGATAAATTGTGAAGGTGAACATGCAAAAATAGCACCTTGTTACTCAGGCAGCACCCATATCTTGTCAGTCTTTATCTTTTTACTTGACAAAACCTAAGGTTTTGAATTGTTTGCATTTCAGGAGCTACCAAGTTCCTGGTGAGTGAGCCAGATTTTATTTCATCTCACCACACTGCCACCAAAATTGCTTCCCCATTCTGATCGTGGACTCCGCATTACTAAAAATACAGAAATGGGTAGAAAACTCATTTCGACCCCTACAACCGTGCCTCTGTACAGCCACTGGTGAAAATAAAAAACCACCACTATTTGAATTTCAAATCAAACAAATGAGATACCTTAAGATAGGGGAGATAATATCTGAAACACCCAGCAGGTCTAGGACTGCTTTCAAAGACAAGCAACCATCTATTGTGTATAGCAGCAATGCTGGGTTGGGTTTCACTTTTCCAGAAGAAGCTATTGGCCACATAAAAGTTGACCACAGTGCTTGTTGAATGCCTACATTTACAACCTACCCAGATAAACTGGCTGATAATTGCTAAGAGAGATCTCAGCAGCACCCAAAGTATTAAAATATGTTAAGAGGAGCACTGAGCTGCCCTCTGGACAACCAAGGCCACGGAGTTTCCATCTATCCTGTGGTGGAAATCTATCTTCTGTGGACCTCTACCTAAATCCAACCCGTGGCAGGTGTAAAGTTTAAAACAGAGAAGAGAACTGCTGAACCAGGCCGAGCCTTGGTATTTTACACAAAAGCCACACTGAATGTCTACACCATTTCAAAACCTCATTGCACTCCAGACAGACTTTTAATTTGATCAGCCAGCATCAGTGGCTTTGAAACTCATGATTATTTATTTGAGTGATGTGCCATACAAGATGATTCTTGACTTCATGACACAGCCACCACCCACAGTCATTATTTCACTAACAAAACATGTTTGGTAACACATGGGAAAGCTACTGTGGAACTATGGTTTGGAGCCACTTCTAATATAGGTGTATTCCTTTCTCCTCCCACAGCCAAAAGCATATTATTCAACCTCCTCCTCATAAATAATCCACACCATTTGGAAGCTTAAAAAGAGGAGATACACCACACGCAAGACGCAGACTTGTCTCACAGCCCATCTTCTGGTGAGCAATCCTTTACCTCTATCTGTGCCGTATGTTTGGCATAAAACCTCAAGGCTTCGTCTCCTTCATCTGGATCTGACCCTGGCTTCAGCATCTGTTGCAATGTTTTATTGTGGCAAGCCAACTAGAAAAAGAAGAAAAATCAGATTTATGTCCTGCTGCTATGTTTTCAGCTTTATCATCTCCACTTAACTAACACAAATCCTCCTTCCCCCCGTTCCCATATACTTACATGCTCAACCCAGTGGGGCTCTTTCCACGGATAACAACAAAAATGTAATTACTCGAGAACAATAGAAATAATTTAGTCTTAAGAAGTCAGCAGCAAGTCTTCAGTTGAGATTTATGAAAGGCAGCTTAGCCTGCAGCCTGGATGGTTTTTGGAGGGCTTTTGACAAATGCCAAAAAATTAGACTGAATGCTTCTTTTCACTTGAGTTTAGACATAAAATTTGCATACCTCTGAGTACTAAATTACGTTTACAATTAATTTTTCTTGGCGACTTCAAATGGCTAAACTAGGTTGTAGGTTGGTATTCCAGGGCTGTAACTATTTCTGAGGGAGCTGGACTGCAGTGCCAGGCAAACACCTCCTTAACTGTACAGTTTATATACACAGCAAACATGTACATACACACAAACACACAAATATGCATCTCCTACACGCTTTTACAAATTATACACTTCACATGACTGATAAAATACATCTGTTCTATGTCGAATAGTAGATATTTTAAATACTCCATTGCTGTATAAAGTTTAACGACAAAAATGTTGGCAAATGCATTCGTGATGTCCTGTAGGTGAGTGAGAAACAAAGACTTAATGGTAAGGCATAAGGAAATGACTAAAAATTCAGTTTTCCCTACATCACAGTGAGTGGTTTCCACCCAGAATAGCTGAGGCGTTTCACCTTTTTCAAGATGGGAAAAAACTGCAGCAGGAAAGGAAAGGAGAGGAAAAGCCACCTTGCAGACGTGATCCAGGGCTGAATCATCACAGCTGCCAATACCACAACAGACCATTAGAAATGAGGCAGGCACACACTCAAAATGACCACAGGAACCGGGGCTTTGAAGTGATCATCGCCACAGGTGGACCAGGATTGTACTACATGAAATAGCACGGCCTGGTGAGGAATTATAAAATAATTGCACAGCTACAAAAAGACTGACAGGGATTAAGTCTAAAAGTAACAATGGCTCCAAACAGATATTGTAATAATCTAACCAGAACGTGATCTCACTCATTTGGAATCTGCATGTCTCATTATCTCCCCTTTTTTTAACAATAAGGCAGGGGAGAGGTACATATACAATTTTAGTCCATTTATTGAAGTTCCCTAGAATCTACTGATCAAAATACATTTTCTTGTGGATCTCAATACAAACTTATTAAATAAAGATGAATAAAAAATGGAACATCCAAAAGTAAGAGAATATCAGGAAGGGATATTCGGGAAGAATAGATGTGCTTCCAACAACTTCTTGGGGACAGAAGTCTGCTTGGTCCTGACAGCAGAGCCTGAGCCAATGTGGCACAAGATCAGCATTTTATAAAAGGGTCATGAGCAGATATTCGGGGAGACCAGCAAAGAAATGACGTGGGGGTTAACTGCAGAGGAACATTCCTTCCATCAGAAGCAGATTTCTGTCCTGAATAGTTACTTTTTTACTCTATCTAGCAAATGCATGGATGGTATCATTACACAGATTAATGCCTAGCTAAACTTCCACTTCTTTTTGAGACTAAAAAGGTTCTTTAGGACTATCTGACTAGTTCCTCCCCTTCACACAAGCCAAATAACCTGATCCAGCCTTTGCAGCATGACCACATGTCTGCTTAGCAAGACAACTTGAATTCATCTCCCAGAGGTCTTTGCATGCCCCTCAAGATGTGCTCTAGAATCACGGAGAAAGAAGATGAGCCAGTGGAAACAAGACAGTTACTGTTTAAAAATGCCCTTTCAACAGTGTTATTACTTTTGCCTTTCTGCTTTATTGGATGTCCCTCTGCTTCTGTACTTAAGAAAGGGCAAGCAAGAGCACCCAGTTCACCTTCTCCGTATCATTCATCATTCTGTACACTACTGTCACGTTCTCTTTTATTTGTCTCTTCTTTAAATTAAAACAATCCCTATCTTTCCCATCCCTCCTCAAACAGAAGACTCCCTGTGACTCAATTATTTTCCCTGTCTATCTCCAAATGCCCTTTACTTTGGCTATATCTCTTCTTTAAGATACGAAGAAGAGCACTGACTAGACAGAATGCAATCACACTGTGCTTGGAGTGATGAATTAGCATAACCAGAAGCAAATATATTCCCCTTTTATTATCTTCTGTAATACAGAGGAACTTTGCCTGTATCTTGACCTTTATTTCTCCAATGTGAACCATTAAGATTTTGAGTTTTCTAACAAATGACAAGTCAAGGACATATGGATAGTTCTTATTAAAACTATGCCAGTTTGGAGCAAGGGACCTGCTATAGATGTGGAAATTTCCATTAGTACCACAAAAAACCTTCTATATTCATACTTGAACTCGTATACAGAATTGGAAATGCCATTTGGAAACCATATGAAAACTCTAGTATTGTTTCCTGATATGCTTTGAACTGTCCATAACTTTTACTGTAAAAGTCTCTCTTGGTAAGTACCAGTAGCAGAAGTTCCCTTATCCCATGGACTAGAAGGGAAAACCCATCTCAGCCTCTCGTGCTCTAATGGGACTGGCTAGAACAGGGTGTTCAGAGCCTGCTGGGGATCTGAGATTGAGCATATTTTGCTATCAGGTTTCACGTGAACAGCAGCCACACTCTTTAAACCAGTGTGTATTTGGTGATCTGCACTGTGCCCTCTGAGGCCGTGCTTCCAGGCTCTGACTGCCCCGTGCCGACGCGTGAACAGAACCTAGCACTGCACTGCTGGGGCTTTCCAGCACAGCCACTGCACAAAGTGACCTGAAGAACAAGCCAGGATTTCAAGTCTCAGCCCCTTGACTGCCAGAAAAGACAGTCAGAAACAACAAGGGATTGCTGACCAAGCTGGAGGAACTGCAGCACATTTCAGACAGGGAACCTACCTAAAGGCACCAGCAATCTTTCAGCTGCTGAAGCTGAATCTTCTTCACTCATAACTTCATTTCTCTCAGCTTCCAAATCTCTCAATACCCACTTACCTTCTGGGTACTCTAGACCTTCAGACAGTAACCTCAGGGCAAAGGGCCCATCAATTTTCTGCTCATATTGCAGTTCCTACACAGGATGGATTCCTCTATGTCGACACCACAATAACTACTGCTAATATTTCTGTATCGCCACAGCTACACTGATGAAAGAACGTTGTGGACAGCAATCTGAGAGAGCTCAGATCCAAAGCAGAGGCCCACAGTATGACATAGAACAGCTTTAGGAATGCTGTTATTTGGCAACCACGGTGTTTTCTGAAGCTCTGCTTTCATGATCCTTCCTTCGCCCCATAACGAGCTCAAAGGCCCACGTGGGCCAGGGGGACTGTGTCAACAGATGCCTTGACCAGGGCAGAGCTTTTTGTGAGATCAAAGACACAGCCATGAAAATAACAATGCAGTGACAAACTGTGAACCTAAAACACAGAAAGCTTTTCCAAGTTTATAATACACCCTAGGTGACAGTTTGTGCGTGGCGTGTAAAGGCCGTGTGAGCTCTGAGTGATTTTTTTTCATATTTAACTGCTGTGATGCAGTAAAGTGTTATATCCAGTGTGCTGCACAAATCTTTTGGGGCAGCTGGAGGACAAGACACGGGATGGACGTGGCTGAGAGCAACTATAATGAGAAGAAGAGTTCCATTTATGTTCGCAAAGCTCAAGAAGGCACCTCAAAAATACACAGAAAGTGTAACTGATACAAGAAAGTAACCATCACTAGAGCCTGAATTTGCCAAGAGCCCCAGAAAAACCACCATTGAGGAGAAAACTCACTCACTCACTCACTCACTCATCAGCCATGCCAGTGACAATATTTTAAATGTCAACACTGTATTTCACTGTTCATCAAGGCATGGAGGGACAAGGAAGCGATAGCAGCTAACGGAACAGTGATTTCCAAAGAGGGGATGTGCAAGGCAACAGCTATATGAATAAAGATCATTTGGCTTTCAGTCAGCTCCTGAGGAGGGACTGCTGTTCATCTTGAAAGATTTTTACTTAAAAAATTTGGAAAACACTGTAATAAAGCATCAGTACAAAATGTGAAAGATTGAGGACAGACCAAGAACGCTGAAGACATTAATAAAGAAACGGTGGAAATAAATGACAGAATTACAAGTAATACTCAGTCTAAACTTCTGACACAACATGACTATAAAATCAGATCTGCTGCTCATCTGGGATGCCATATATGATCAGCAGTGTGGAAAACCACAGCAGCTTTTGCAATTAATATATGGGTTTCCTGCAGGCCTGTAGTTTTATAGTCAAGATTACCTTGAACAAAAATGAAGTTATTTAAATGCTCTTAAAGAAAAGACTGATTTAAAGCTGTGAACATTCATTTCACCAGCCTGTCATTAACTCACTGACGTGGTATAGTAGATTGGTTTGGCAAAATACCAGTGTGTGAATATATGTGTGCATGTGGAAAAATTGCTTGGAAAGGGGAAAGTTTTTCTCCACTTTTCAATATTTCTGTAAAACACAGAGCCACGCCATATTTTAATGAGGATGTGTCAGTCCCTGGTTGTAACTTGTAAACTGCAGGGGCCTTTCAAGTTCTCATCAAAGGCATGAGGTCTTACCCAGTACACAGCTGAGACGGTTGTCAAAATTCCTGCTGATTACACCAGGCTTTGCTGAAGCCCCCAAAAGGACAAGAAATACAAGAAAAAAATACAAGAAATACAAGCTAGAGATACTAGGTTGGAGACCCCCAAATTCTGAGACATTTATTTCACTCCTCAGCATTTTAAAACTGCCAAACACAATGGATAAAGGTGACTTTTTATGACTGGAATGGTATAAAGGGATCTAAATGAGTGAGGTTTAGTGTACTGTAAGCAATCAGGGTTTTCGTGGAAGAGTCAGTTCACAGGCAAAGTGTCAACCACGTTAAACGGATTTCCTAGGAAAGGTTGATGCAATATTACAAAAAAGCACTGGATAACTGGCTGAGATGCAGAAATAAAGACACAAATAGCACAAATAGCTCCTGTGCCTCGATACAATTTACTTTTGCAGTATGACTATTAAGAAGTATTACAAACACCTAAAAAAACGTAGAAACAAAATTCTTGAAAGAATTATTATCCTTGTTCCAATTCTCTCAGCTCTTCTCACAGCTGTAAGGCAGCAGTAAGGCTGGCATGTGATGGGCAGATACCCGGCACACGGGGCACTCCTGGCACGGGAAGGGCACTGGGTCAGGCAGCATCGGGGACGTGCTGGGGACTGGGGCTGGTTTTGGGGAGGGAACGGGGTGTGGACACGCTTGTAAGCTGCCACACTGCACAGAGCCCCCCTCTGCCCTTGCCTCACTCCCCCTCTGGGGTGCCAGCCAGCCCCCTCGAGCCTGTCAGGGCAGGGAGGCCACTCCACAGGCCTGGAAGTTAATGAACTACAGCCCATGGGGAAAGTGAGGCAAGAGTGTTTGCACCTGATGCCCAAGGCACGACATCTGAGAGATCTGCTGTAAATCATCTTCACCCCTACCCTGTCAGTAACCACACATCCTGCAGCGTGAGTTGCCAGCCCAAAGGCCAGTGGTCTTTCACCAGGGGAAATTGGGACAAAATGTTAACTTGCAGCAACAGCAAAATAATGCTCGGATGAGTCTCACCTTGCTGTGCCAACAGGCTCGTGCGACTGGGGCTCATTTACAGCCTCAATCTCTTCCTCTTTTGTCCTCTTCAGTCCCCTTGGCTCCCAGAGCCAGGCGGTGTGAGATCTGGCACCACCAAACCCCATCACCAGGGATAACCCAGTCATCTCACCAAACACTTCATTTTCTGTTTAGAGAGCAAGAAAGGATAAAAAAGCTGGCCGGGGACTGACAAGGAAACCCCCCAAGGACCGAGAAAAAACAGCCAAGAGAAAGTCAAGGGAGTAGCAAACAGGATGGGTGACAGACAGAGGAGCAGAGGAGACAGAAGAGGAGCTGCTCTTCCTTGGTGTGCCAGGACCTTACCACACGCCAGCTCCCAGCGCAGGGCAAATGAGAACATTCCAACTCCATTGGTGAACAAGGAGAGAAAAAGAGCAGGGAAAAAGGAAATGTCATCTTAACCATAACTGAGCAGAAATTTTTATTCCAAGTAGCTGCACTAAAAGCAATAACAACTTCTCAGCTCCCCATGTTCCAATCAAAACTGAATGGTGCTTTCTGCAATACACAGGGCAACTTCCTTTCCAGAAGTCATTACAGTTTTATAGAGCGGCACCTTTGCACTCTGCCACAAAGCAATCTGTTAACAAACATTAGGAACAGCAGGGATGGAGCAATGGGAGACTCTCAAATCAAGTATTCATTGATTTCATTTAGACAATTATACCGTACAGAGCAACCAAAAGGGTTTAGAGTTAATCTTTCCCTGATGGCTTGTGGTACATGAGCAGGTCCCTGGGTGGTCCAGACGCTTTGGATTCTGTTGCTGGGTCTTCCATGGCCTCGTGTAACCTCTGAGGCACCAACTCTCCTCCCCAGCCTCCACATGGGGCACGCTACAAATTGCGGCTAATAGTGATCTACCTCACAGGGGAGAAATAAAACACCTCAATATTATCACATAAAAGAAACCACCACAGCTAAGTGAACTCTATCACTATTGTGTTTGCAGCCCCCCATAGTAATTTCATTGCTATTTTTGTTGTGGTTTTGCTGTTCTTTTTCACCCTGATGAAAACCAGCAGAAGACAGAATGACTTGTTAATATTTCAATGAACTTTACTTCCACTTGCCTCCTTTCTAATTTCTTTTGCAAGCAAAGCCGAGTTCCGAAGAGAAAAAGAAGTGTACACGTGTGTGGGGAAGTTCAGGTCACACAAAACGCGTTGCAACCAAACAAAATTAATTTGAGGTGGGTGGATGTGAAACATCTCCACAGGCTTCGTGTAAACTGTCACGGGCAGCTGTGCCTGCTCGAGCCAAACCAGCCCAGTGCATGCACGGGCACACCTGGATTTTGGTGTACCCTGGCCATACTGGGCGTAGGATGTGGGCAGCAACCCAGAATATTCCAACAGGATGGCACAACTGCACTCAAAGACTGCCTCCCGTGACTACCGTAAGCAAAGTACAGGATGGAAGGAAATCAGATGATGGAAGTGTCAGACACCATTATAGGGAGGTAACGAGAAAATTCAGAGCAAAAGAAAGAAAAGGAGAGTAGAGTTTCTGCAATTAGTCTTCTTCAGAGCATAACAAGGAAGAAGATCCCCGCCACATGCTACTTCCACAAAAGGCAGACAAAAACACTGGCACCAATGTTGTATGGACACAGTCTGGGAAAGGCCCAAACCAGCAGATATATGGATCCCAAATCCACACAGCAAGAAAACTGTTCACCTCTAAAAGCCACCAACACTTTATATGCATCCAAAATACCTTAATACACCCTCAATAAGAGAGCTGTGAAAGGCACACCCTTTTCAGGAACTCTTAAAATCCTTTTGCTCCCAAGCCCTTCACTTTCTATGTTTCTCTTCTCTGCAGAACGTGACTCCCTGCCAGCTATCTTCTTCTGTCTACTATGTGGCTTCTCTAGGAAAGGCAGGCTAGCACAAACAAAAGGAGGAACTGCTGATGACTCTTACTTTGGGGGTAATGTGGTGAGGGGAACCATAGTTTCAAGTTTTTAAGTATGGACACACTTCCTCCTGTGAGCCGTAAGACCAGGAGACGTTGGCTGGCGCTCAACATCCCTTCCCCTGGCGCCATGAGCAGAAAGCTCCTCGTGGGTTGATCCTTCCAGAATGGACTCATCCTCTTCTTCAGGATCTACCCAAACTCGTCGTGTCTCTTCTATTTGCAGGACAGTGCCAGGATGGTTTCTTTGGCACACTGTGACCCCTTCAGCTGGATGCAGTTCACCAACCCAACCTGACATCACCACCAGCTCTGCCACGGGCAGGTGTGGCTTGGAAGACAGCCACAGCACACTGCCCCTGCAGAGGCTGGGATAAGCCATCTCCCTGTCTTCAACTGGGCACATTAAAGGGACATTCAGTCCTCAGCTGCAGACTGGAATCATGGCTCAGACTCTGTGATTCAAGTTACATCAATGTCAAATTAAAAAGCCTGTCCATAGCCAGTCCTGTTCACATCCCACCTTCTCAACACGTAGTTCCACAGCACACAGAAAAGCATAACTTGCTCATTCAGAGTCAAAACCATGGGAGACTGAAGTAGCAAGCAAACAGCTGAAGCTGCAATCTGTTGAACTCACAGCAGACATGGATTTTCTACTCTCTGCTGGGGCCTGAGGTATGTACACTGTAGGGTACAAAAGAGGGCAGTGTACAAGTGTGGGGATGGACAGGAACTGAGAGATGACTCTCCTCAAGCAATTACAGTGGTGAGATTTTCCAACACTTTCACCCATGCTGTTGAATCTCTGCTTCTCCCTCCAATCAGCAGAGCAAAACACCCTAAAAAAAAATAAAATTAGGAGCACAGGACCAGAGAGAAGAGAATGTAAAATGATGAGTTGTTCTTTCCAGCTCTGCTATTGTCCTCAGGAGAGCGCTTTCACGTGGCACCTATGAAGTAACAGTTCCAGGTGGGAGTAAAAATTTCACCTCTCTCCTTATCAGATATTCACAAATAATGCTGCTTTGCCCAACCAACTAGCAGCTAAATGGTGTTCTGCAGACTCAAAGACAGAAAAAGCCAGAAAGATTTTCCAGACGAAGTTCATTTAAGGCTACCACAGATCATCATTTGTAAAACAAACTCGGAAAATCCTTGCCTATAGCATAAAGGCAGAGAAAAGGCTTCTTTAACCCCAGGTTGATTAGATGCTTATCTGTGTGCAGGTCTGAAGGTGATCATAAGTAACTGATCACCTCACTTTCGGTGTAGAAAAGTATAATCAGCCGTTAAAACTAAATTTCACAGCTGGACACTTTTATTCAGTATCTCATAAAGCTGTCTCAGAGAAAGTGCAAGGTGAACCTCATTTTCACTTTTCTGCACTGTGTTAAATGAGTGAAACACAGAGGATGGCAACTGAGCTCTGCCTATTTGTAGATTACAAATTCAGATCTTGTCTGGAAAACTCTATGGTGACTGAGGTACCTAATTAAATTGTGACATCAGAGGAGATGAGAGTTAAAACGGAGCAACCGTGAGGAACAGACATATTTTGACATTCTGTTTAATGCTCTTTATTTTTGTTAACCTGTAATTACTTCAATGACTACTGAACATAAAAAAGTATGTCTTTGTTGGAGAAGATGCCCCCCCTGATTTTAATTAAGGTGTAGGATTTCACAATGCAGATATCTGAGGCCTATTAGAACTGCTCTGATACTATTAAGTGAGACCAGATTTCACTTCCACGGTATTTCCAAGGTTACCCTCACTTCCCCTCAAACCAAACCCCAGCTTAAGGTAAAATATTTTAGTTGGGCTGTACTTATACGAAAAAGGTGCACCTTGGTTCATTTGAAGGTTACCTCTAATGGAAAAGCCCCAGCTCTGTCTCCAGAGCAAGAACGCAACGCTTTGTGTAATTCAGCATCCTTAATGAGCGGAGTTTGCAGCAATTTGAACAAAATAGCTACGTTACACACATTTCTGAGCCAGTGAAACGTGCACACGGCACTTGGGGGTGGCTGAACGTGCAGCCTGCTTTGAAGGGTGGCTTTGGAAAGATGGCACTGTGTGGTCCCACATTTATTGCCTCTCAACGGCTTCTGGATTGAGCTGACTCAGTTTCCAAGGAAAATTATGCTTAATTCGACATAACGCTTCCCCAAGCAATTTCAATCTAAAAGTTTAAAGTCAAGCCATCCTCCTTGTGACCCATGTATCATCACTCTTAATGCATGCCAAAATCAAGCAGGCAGCTCCAGGGTAAGAGCATGGTTTGAGGGCAGCAGGGCAAGTTCTCTACTAGTATAAATCAGTATAAATCAGCATTGCTTGCCTACTTTGAGTGGAGGCATTCCCACGTAGACCAGCTGTGGACACAGCTAAATGAAGACCCATTCTTCATGTGGGAAGCGAAGTAACTGCCCCAGGGGTGACAGAGAACCAAAGGAGGACTGAAGTCCCTCTGTCCACCCCATGCTGCTTCAGACAGCAATAAAAAGGTAGTGTGGTTACTGCTAGGACAGGGCTGAAAACAGAGCCTGAGAGCAGAGAATGTCTTGAACAGTATTTCATTGTCCCACAGCCAATTTTCAGAGTAAAACCACAGACTAATGTGAAGATTTCACAATGCAGACATTTGACAAAGAAAGGATATTTCTTCTGGTGTAACGTTTGGGCCCCGACACCAATTCAACATATTTCCCAATGACAAAAAATCTTGTAAACCACAAAACACAAGGATTACAGAAGTTAAAGACAGAAGAAGAAACCCACAAAGCAGAAATATTGAGGCCACCTGTGCACTACTGAAATGCACAGTTGCCACAGTCAAACAGGATATATCCCTCATTAACATCACATACAATAAATCACACATATGTAGAACAGACACTTCATCTTATTCTAGAGAAGTAGAACCAGAAAAATTAAAATAAGCTAAAACTTTTGGGGCCAACCTACGGTGAAAAGCTCTACCTTGAATCCTAGCAGCCCTTAGCAGCCTAAGTCAACACGACACCAGATGGAAAACAGAGGTTCCCATGTAGATCCCTATCACAGCCAGAAGAGGATTCTGAGGTGAATGATTCCAAGGAGAAGGGGAGAAAAAGAAAACATCAAAGGACAAGTTGCCAAGGTTATAACCTGAGACCTAACATCAGCCACAGAGGTTTATTTAAGCTTTCAGGTGCTCATTAGTGTCAAGCCCCCGTGGCAGCCTCCATACTGTCTCTCTATACTGCAGCTGGCTGAACGTGGCGTTATATCCCATCCTAATGAGCCACAAGGAGGGTGATGTGCGTCACTGGCTTCTGTTTCAATCTTGGCAATCTCAGTGTAAAAGCCTTGCAACAGCTTCTGATTCTCCTGACATTTAATTAGCCGTTGTCATTTTGATGCCATAGCCTGTCTCATCAGGATGATAACTACAAAACAACATGTGGAGCATAAAAGTTCCATGAAAAGTTTCAGGTCTGGCAGCCAAGCTTACAAGTCCCCTGACAGTCACGGTTCCTGGGACTGGTTCCCATTAGCCCTTTGTTTTGGCACTGCTATCAGCAAGAGCTTCTCTGTTAAGGACAGGGAAACAAAAAGCCACCAAAAAACTGCAAAGCTCAGCATAGCCTTGCAAAAAATGACATCTTTTAGCTTGAAAAATTTTACCTGTCCTGCAGAAAGAGAGCATCCTCATTGCACAAACTCACGGCTATTCATCCTGAAGGACAGGTTTATCCTACAGGATAGAGTCCATCATCTTCTGGCCTCAAAAGGTAGTCCTATTTATTTAAGCGTGTACAATGTTTTTCTCCGTTTGTCATCTGGTACTTGGGAGGACAACTTCTAACAATACCTGCCAACTGCTCCTCGTCCCCATCAGCTGCACAATTTGACAATGGTCATTGCTACACAAAATGTGAGCCATCTACATTGTCACTCAATGTAACCAGTGGTCTTTTTTCCAAAATCCTAGTCTCATACACTAAAACACTTTTTATTTTTAGGTAGCGTACCCATCAGAGATGTGTAAAAACTCAAATGAACCAAGACATTTCATTCACAAAACAGAATCAACTGAAAATCTTTGTCATCAGAACCTAGGCACAATCTAATGTTTTGTAAAGACAGACATGCAACTACCTGAGGTGGAGGGTGAGCAGAAAGAACTCGGCAAGCTTAAAAAATTTACTGAACCAGTGTGGTCCCCAGACCTCAGCTCTCCCGGAGGATCCTTGCCTGAGGTCAAAGCTGGTTTCCAATTGGATGAGCCTATCTTTTAGAGCAAAATGCTCTGGGAACTCCCAGCTCCCACAGGGACAGGGAGATTTCTTTTAGGCAAATATTATGGACCAGTAATGGCAACACTGCTATCAAGGATAAAGGTGTTCTTGCAAGACTTTTCCACTTGTCTTCTGTTCATCTTATTTCCATGGTATAACCACAATATTAAAGTTTCAGCCAGTTCATGCCCACTGCAGACTACTGGGCTGTAACTGGTCCCACCTGTTCCCTATCCTCAACAGCCCTTGAGGTGCTTCTTTGCTGTGTCTTAGAGAAGGTGCTTGTCAATGCACATTATCGAGCAATTAATTTCTGCCTTCTTCACCAACATTTCTTTTTAAAAAGTCAAATTTCGCCCTGAATTTACGCCTGACCACAATCACACTTCGTGCAGAACAGTGTTTAGTGAGCCAGGGACAACCCATTCAGTTCGGAAAGCTTTGGAGAAGTCACCTGCAGCAATCCTATTCCACATTTGGGGGCCCGCATTTACAGTGTGGGCCTCTTGTTTCCTCACACATTAAACCATGGAAGATCTGCACCCATCATTTTAAGCAAGGTCTTGCCATGGAATCTCCTGACCTGGAATCTCTTGACCCGGCTTGAATTATATTCAGGTCAAGACAAATGGGTGAGTACAAGAATCCACGTTTGCCTTACAGTATGTGTTTTAATAATTGTCTTTTATTTTATACACGCACACACAAATGCAAGGGAAAAGAAGGACGAAGGTCTAAGTGAATCTGTCTAAAAGTTAAAATACAGCGAAGTGAAGGAAATCCAGGAACTGCTCCAAACTACACCACCAAAAATAACCACCCACAAAAAACCCCTTAAGCCTTACAATACCTCCCTCACACACATGCACACATTTGCATCCGTTACCTTATGAAAGCTTTTCTTGCCTCAGCAACCCATAATATTAGCAGCACAGGAAAGTTTATTTGAAAAACACACGTTAGCACGTCTCTAAAAGACTTTAGGGGTACTAATGTGCTCGGTGATTATGCAGTACCCAATAAATGCCAATTTTCCACATTAGCAGAGTAGCTGGGATGGAGTGAGCATGGGAGGGGAGCCAACGTGGCAGTCAAAGCAAAGCACTGGGGATCAAACAAGCCAGATTTGCTTCCCACGACAGCTCATGACTCGCTGTCTGTGCCTGCTCCTGCCTCGGTGCCTTTACCTGTAACACCAGATAATACCATCCACTTAAAAAGGGGCAAATAAAATTAACGAGAGCTTTTAACTGCTCCAAAATCCCGTAAAAAGTAAGATTAAGTCTTTAAAAATTTCTGAAACAATTATTATTATTACTGTCATTTCTTTGTTCTGCTGGAGCATGTAAGAGTCCCAGAACCGTGCAGCTGTAGGCACAGCACTGATGTGGAAAGCAAAGGTGGCCCCAGCCCTGGGTGTACTCAAATCTGATGAAAGCTACGGAAAGACAGACTAAAGAGAAACCCACAGAAACAAAAGGCTTTGTGCTTCTTAGAATTTTTCCTATTTGGATAGCTAATTTTTTTTAAAACTGACTTTACTTTATCTTTAATGAATCTATCGTATCCAAGTCTCATTATCGAACCTCTCCTATTTCAAATGTCATAAATAGTAACTTTTAAAAAATAGCTGGTGGTGTATCCCTACTTCCAACTATAAATCCATGCCATCAATTATTGCCATTTTAATTGCCTAGTTACCAAATACCCTTCATCCATCTACACTATTAAGCAATGAAGTAAACATGGCAGCAAGACATTAGTTTGATAATGCTTGCCAAGTTTGATAAAAAAATCTTGATTCTGTTATTAGTATACTAACAAATATATAAGGCTGAATGACTTATTTTGCTCAGCTCATTTAAAATTAGCACCAGAGTGGAAGATGTGTGTCCTTAGCAGTACCTGCAGTGAGAACCTTACAGTTCACAGCAGATCCACCTCTTTTTCCTTGGTTTATTTTAAGAACGTATAAATGGAAGGACACTTCCAACTGTGTTAGTCTAGCAGAAGATAGCCTGGTTCAAACTTGTCTTCACTGCCCTGGTACCAGACAGTGATAATTCTTCTAACCTTATGGAGTGAGGAAATATTTTTCATGAAGTCTTGGTGGCACCAGGCAATTGTATAAATAGAAGTAGTTTACTTGGTTGGGATTTAAATAATATTTTAGCTTAATCTCACTGAAAACCAACCAACCAACCAACCAATCTTCTATTTACCTGGAAGTGACAAAGGTATTGTGGAATTCCAAGACCTGAGCTCCCTCTCCAACAGGGCATTTAAGCATAAACTTAAAATTGAGAAAACATAGCCTGAGAGCATGGAATGTGCATCACGAAAGGGGTGGCACGCTGGGTCAGCACCCCTACACCCCTGCCACAGCCTTGGGAACCAGGCAGAGGAGTTTATAAGGCATTGGAAATCTGAAAGTTTTGTTACAGTTTGCTCCCTTACTCCCTCCCCACTCACATCCTTCCCGATCAAGGACGTGTCTCCACAGCTCTACAGGCAGATGAAAGTGCACTCCTGCCATGCTGCAAGCTGACAAAAAGCTGTGTAAAGTTATTCCACGTTCTTGTGACCCTCACGAATGAAGCCCCTGCTGAAAGGTGCAGGGGATTACCTTGGGCTCCATGCCTGATTTAGACAGTTTGCATGAGCTGAAAAACACAAACACTCCAAAGTATTTCCTGTTAACAGAAGCACAGATATATATATAAAATAAATATATATATATATATATATATATGTGCATGCAGACTACAGGAGCCTCTGGGTATAATCAGTGCCTTATCTTGCTTCATAGTCAATCAAAGGTATCATGAACCTCATGGAAATGCTGCCAATGAAGTGCTGTGTTTCAGTTTACAAACTTCTGAAATACTTTGTTGTGACTAACAGGCAGCCAGCTCAAGCAGTCATCTGAAAAGCCAGAGGATTTCTTTAGCCTTTTATAATTTCTTTCTTTGTGCAACCATTTCAAAATTTGATTCTCCTACACTAATGCTTCTGCAGATACGGAGCAAGAATGAAACTTTTTTTTTGTGCTACAGTGTCAAAAGCTTTTGTAATTTCCTACAGGGACATCACATCAAGATGAAGTCTCTCCGTGGACAGCCTTACTAACTTTGCAAAACAAAGTGTGACCTGCTTTAACACAATCTCTTAAGAGGACAGCAGTAAAAATGCCATACCTACTGACTGAGGCTGGAAGAGAAGTGGTGTCAGAAGTGATGGAACTGTCCGTAACACACCTCTGGCACTCACCTGAGACTACTGCAAGGAATTAGCAAGGTCAGGGCTGGGCTCTGAGCATGGCATTTGAACTACAGAAAGAAAACATTATTTCCTCTGCTGGTTTTCAAGAGAATTGTGAACCCTTTCTACCTACCAATAACAGGCTTATTTTTCCAGGATGTGACCTCAAGCACCAGCTCGTGTCACCGCTCCACAAGCAGCTGTAGAAGAGCTACATCTGCAAGGAGCCCCAAAGCCAGGCTGCAGGGTAGGGCTGCAGCTCAGGGCAGCTCCTCGTGGACAGCCCAGTTCTGCTTTCTCCCAGTGGCACTCCCTTCTCCTCATTGAGGAGCAGGAAAAGCCAGGAGCAGCAGTGTCCAGACAGCCCGGGGTCAGTGCAAGGGAAGCAGCACAGCCACGGCACGTGGCAGGCTGGAGGCAGATGAAGAAATAAAGGAAAGAGAGGCCAGAGAAACATGTGGAAGACATGTGATCACTGGCATGACATGGCTGCTGTGCCCACACGCTCTGCGTGTGCACGACGTACAAGTGCCCATCTAGGGCAGGGGCTGGGAGGCTGTAAGGAAGGTTTACTAACAGAAATCTCAGCCTTGCTGGTGACACAGGTACAACTTTCTATGCACTGTGGGTCAAACATTTACAAGAATGCCTCTTGCTTCTGGTAAAATCAACCACAGGAAGGGCAAGGAAGGATGTAGTGGCGGCAAAATGCAGAACCCAGCTTTGCCCTGAAGAGTGCAACGACAAAAACTGAAAGTCGGAGCTCCCCAAAATAAACTGTCTGTGTTTGAGGGCTGGAACAGCAAAAAGGGGAACTCTCAGTCTTGATTCTGCTGTTACAGAGGGACCAAAAAGCTGCAGCTAGAGCAAGTGGTCACCAGGAAGCGTAAGGAAAGTGACTGGAGAGCCACACTGGTTGTAGGAAAGAGGTAAGTCAGGTGAACTGCCACAGCAGAGATCTATTATGTAAATCAGGTCAGCTAAGCCAAGCAGAAGGCCCAGACACCAAAAAACCACTCTGACAGCAGAGCAGAGGGTGTTTGGAGGCTGAAGCCAGCAAAGGAACCCAGCAACAATGGCCTTACGGAGGAGGGTCCGTGCTCGTATCCTGCCCATCCCAGGGCGAGCAAAAGGGCACACATGGAAAGAGTTTGGGGTCAAAGATCAGCAGGCCTGTGCCAAGAATTGTACCTTTTCATCAGCAGAGGACACAGAAAGGCCCCAGACTGCCTGCCCTTGCGTTGCTTTGTTTTGATAGGGGGCCTGACATGGGTGCAAAGCTATTGTAAACACACGTACTATGTTACAGAAATGCAAGAAAAAGAAAACAGTCTTTTTTTCTTTTTGTAAAAAGATGGATATTTTTACAGCACACAGAGCCAATCGTGACATTTAATTTTACAGAACAGGAAGGAGCTCAGTAAATTGCTGTAAAAATATCCACCCTTATGCAACCAAAACGCCAGCTATGATCAGGAATAGCTGTGGAGTGGCATCATAGACCTCCCCAGCACCATGGATATGAACCTAGGGACAGAGCTTAACCTACACCTCAGCCAGCTAGGGAACCCCTGGCAGTGACCTCCTGCGTAAAATGACCCCAGCAGTCACTTCCTATATAGCTTTAGGCCTATATCCCACTCCCCCAAACCATATTTTCCATGTCACAGACCCTGTTAAGTAATTTAACACAAACTGTAGGCAGAAGACAGAAAATACCAACATTTCGATTTGGCAGGCATTTTAATTTTCATTATAAGCATTCAGACAAGGAGTAAATAGTCCTACAAGGTAAGGAGCTGCAGATGCTTTCTAAAAACACTGTCATCTCTGATGGGTGCCTTATGTACAGCCCCACACACAGCACGAGAGTAGAACATGGTCAACCACACCACCACCAACATAATAACAATGCTTACTTATTGAAATGTGCTGCAAGCACACCAGCATAACTCAGGAACTGGTTTTTTGCATTCCTTGCTTGAAAGAAACATTGCATAATACTACTGTAACTATAGACTGCTTTCTTTTCTTTTTTTTCCCACCAAGTATTCAATTCCTAACAACACTTTATAAACATAATGAATGAGGAACACTCCCTATCCCCATCTGTTTATTTCTTCTTACTTAGGGAGAAACTTTTTTTTAAAAATTTGGCCCTTATATGAAATACCAAATGCTGTAATTTATGATATAACCAAGAAGTTCGTGGTCCTTACTTTTTCAATTACAAAAAACTTCTCGATACTCTGAACATAATTGAAAGATAAACTATTTTTGACACCAGCTACTCTGAAGAATAAATAGCCCATTAAATAACAACCTTCAGTGTACATTCTACCTTTACCAGTAGAGAAGTAAAAGTGATCGGAAAAAGCTTGAGGGCACTACAGCATAATTCAAAAGGAGAAAGCAGTGAAAAGGCCCAATTATTCTTATTGGCAAAGTAATATATCTAAAATAATAGGAATCTTCTGAAATCAAGTGCACTTGGTATCACGACTGAAGGCACTATTTAAAATAAACCAATAATGGTAACACAGTTTATGACTTGATTGATATAAATGATCTGTTGATGTTAAAAGAAGACAAAGCTAAGTGGACAGTCACTGTTTTGCTCTACAGAGAACAAGTGATGTGAAATTTCTCCTGAATGGGAGGACCGACATATTCAGGATCTCCCCTTGAACAGGGGATGCCTCTCAAGGTTGCTCCTCAAGACTGAGAGATTCCTTACCACAAGAGACTCTTGGCAAGGGGTTAATAGCACGCTAAACTCTGAAATCTTGATGGCTAAACGATATAAAAGGATTGATTGTGTGCAGATAATCCTTTAGACATAAACTGTTGGGCAAGGCCGGGACTAAGACTGGATCCAGCCGCACCTAAACTCCCCTCTCAGAAGGAGATCCTTCCTTAACATCATCACCCAACAGGAGGGTCTCCCTGACAGTGTTGGCCGAGCCTGAGCCTGTCCTGCATGCAGCAAACAATCGAGTGTGCCTTGCCATTGAATCTTATTAACCCACTGTCACAACTGCTATCAAACTTTGGTTTTTATCAATAAACACATTGTCACTTCTCTCTCACCACTGAAGTGCATCACTCCACCTGGGACAACGTGGAATTTTAACCACGTTACGCTTTTCTGGAAGCCGTCACAAAACAAATAAGATGTACCTGATGTGCCAAAATGTAGATATTATGGCCAACGTCTTTTGGGGAGATGCCATCATCTCCGTTCTCCTCCTCGTGGTCACATTCCAGACCTTGGTTGTAGGCATTCTTCATCACATCCACCTGCAACACAAACCCAGCCAGGGAGAGATGAAATAAATGTGGTTCTTGGGGAAAAAACACAGTTTTTGAACACAACCACTTTGTTCAGCTCCAGCCTGGATGGGTGCCCTGCAGTTCTGCAAGAAGAGCGAGCAGCCTGAGAAACACTTTCTGAATAAAGACAAGCTTGAAGGACTTATGAAGCTCCAAACAGCTACATTTTTCATCAGCAACCATGAGAAAGGAACAGGAATGCTGAGCCTTTGTGAGCAGATATTTTCACAAATGCTTCTAAAGGCTGGTCTAGATGTGGCAGGGAGTGTTGTGCAGCACTTAGAGTGCAGCCATGATCTTCCTCTGGCCAGAGCGGGCAGCAACACAATTTCACAGGGAAAAAACCACACCTAAACCAAAAAGGAAAGGAAGATCTGGGCAGGGTGCTGGGGAAATTCCAAATATTCAAAAGCCTCTTATAGGACCACCATAGGGTTCCCCACACAAGGCCTGATCCTGCAGTTGTACCCTAGGGATGGCCTCATCCTGCTGGGATGCCACCCTAGTGATGATTCCCTGAAACCAGCAGGCACTGGGCTCTGCCTAAGGGCAGGGACGATGCCCCCAGATACTTCCCCAGAACCCCTCAAGAATTCCCAGATCTCTCAGTCTCTGCTGTTACACGGTCAAGTCATATTGGAAACAACAACTCCAGATTTCCGACCCATTTAAAGTTCCTGGAGACCTCCACAAACATCAGGGCTGTTCCAAAACACGGCAACAACTGTTTGGAACCCTCTTTGTTCATGAGACATAAATATATAACATACATGTATATTAAATATATTCTATGTCTACACACACATTTCTGTTAGCACTGCTTCACAAACTGCACAAGCTTAATTTGCCAGCCCCTGACAAACTGCACTTGAAGACAGTCTACCAGAATATGATAATTTAGTTAGGAAACAATTACAGAAAAGTGCTTGGAACGGATAAAAATAATGAAGTCGTAAAGACTGAAATCATGCATGCTTGATCCTTTTAAAGTACTTTTTGTGAATTAGTACTATCCTGATACATTGTGCTACCATACGCTGCCAACACTTCTCAGCTTAGATACAGATCATTTTAAAAATGTTTTAATGACAGATTTTTTTTCAGCCAAAAGATTTATGAATATTCACAAGTTTTCTCACCAGTTCTCTCGGTCTCATGTTGAAAAGGATTCTTTCCGCATTCTCACTGTCTTGCCTGCTTTCCATAATAGCCAGCAAAAGCTTGGAGGCATTGTTCTAGAGATACAAAACCAAATTAATGCAAATTTTATATCTCTTTCATGGATTAATGACCCTTGCATTTGTTTTAATTGAGATTACGAGGACCACTTTTTTAGCGGGTAAGATTTTCAACCACTCACATCTTTTATTTTACTGACATATTTCATAGGGGTTTTTTTCAATGTCAGCATACTGTAACACTAACTCTGCACGCTATATTGGAAGGAAAATTTTAAACACTGAAAAATATTTGACTTCAATACAGAGTGTTGCTGCAGACTGCGCACAAGAAATTAAATTCCATTTCCTTTCCTTATTGCCCACCTAGCAATTTTTGCCTTGGCTTTCTGTTAAAATGAGACTCAACAGGTAATTACAAAACATATTACACAAAAGGTTTTATCATTCAGGCAGGTTTCCTTCCCCTTTGGTTTTTATGAAGTCCAACTGGTTATTATTTGAAAGGCTGTAAAGGAAACTGTTTTCATATGCTTCCGAGATTTTGTTTCACTACTAAATATTCCTGGGGGAATATATAAAGACAACTTTTGCTTTGTCAACTGGCTGCTTTTCACCAAGACCTCTCCTAAGGATTACACAGCATGAGCTCTAGCAGCAGGAGCCCAGTGGTGCCTTAGACTTCAGAGACCTGTCTGTCTTCCAGTTAAATCAGCTGTGGTGAAGTGCAGAGGAAGAATGGTTCTGGAGGTTTGGCTGCTTTCTGGCAGAGCAGGGTTGCCTTGGCTGACCTGTCACAGCATCCCCCTCATCATCCCCTGTTACAGACTGAGCTGTTGGAGCACTTGGAAGCAGGAGGCAGTCCCAAGGGAAGAGGTAGGGGCCAGGAAAACTCCCAACCCACCTACAACCTCATTCTCAGCTTATTGCCATTATCAACAATTGCAGCTGAAATTTCTTCAGCGAGGGTGTGCCTCAGACAATTGGCATGGGCAGTTTCAGAGGAAAAGGATTCAGCTGCTTTTGGGACTGGGGCAAAAAGAAAGATGTTATTCCCTGCATGTTCAAGCAACTTGAGTTTTAAACATCCCCAAGTTTTGATGATAGAGCTGAAAATACGGAGCACTAGAGGCCAACAGAACAATCACACAAGTTGAAGTCTCTCGGCCAAACTTGTCCAACTCGGAAGCATTTTGTTAATTACAATTTGAGTACTATAGAGCAGAAACACACTAATTTCACAGCTAAAAGCCCACAGGGGTTATTCTTGGTGAGCACAGAATCACAAAGCTGTGCAGATTGGATCATAAAACTACACACTAAAGGCTGCCCTCTGTACTAGGGTTCCAGCAGTCCAGCCCCTGCTCAAAGCAGCTTGCTCAGGGCTGTGTTAGGATGAGGATTAAACACCTCTGACTGCAGGACTGAAGGATGAGACTGAAGGTGAATGGAAGAAGAGTAGATTAGAATGAAGACTTGTACGTAACTGGGGAATTAGAAACTTCTGGGAGAAGAGACTGGGAGCTGAGAGAGAAGCCAGGACAGAGGAGCCTGGGCTTGCCAACACAGGAATGAGATAAGGACAAAGAACAACAGGTGAGAAGAAAAGACCTAACTGGCACTGGCTCAAGGAGAACAGCACTCCATATGAGTTTTGCCATGTCCCTTTCCTTTTTGCTTCCAAATCAAATCAGGACCATCCATGGCAAAGGTCTAGTCAGACTCTTTACCTTGCAACCAACACTGCAGGAGTTGAACGTGCACAGCGAACGAGAGCAGGTGGAGGGAGAGGGCAGCATTTTGATGAGGATTCCTAACAGCATGCTGCTCTGAAAAGCAGGATGCTTCCCTCTTCTGCTGCAGTTTTCCCTTACAGTAGTGACCAAGTCAGCTGTGGTAGCATTGGTAGGATCTCACACTGAGGAGGAGGGAAGGGGCCATGACAGGCTCCCAGGCAGCTTGGTAAGGAAAGAGAGACAGAAAGAAGGCATCAGTCCACTCATTCATGGGTGAGGAGGACTTTGAATCTATTTCCCAACCCTGGGGATGGACAGAAGCCTGCTGCAGCTTCCAGGAAGCTGGGAAAGGTAGAGGGTAGGTAGGACTCTGTGTCATCAACAGCCAGCTTCTTGCTACTGACTCAGCAGAAGTGCCATGCCATGGCCTAGAAATACAGCAGGCGTTTGAGATGGTTATTTGACTACTTATTCCTCACTTGCTGCACATTTGGAGACCCTAGGATCTGATTTCTAATCCCAGACATCAGTGAGGAAAAGAGGTCCATCACTTGGAAAATACAGCACAAAGTTCATAACACATCAGTACTGTGAAAAATCAGCTTCCAGGTGCTATAAAACAGGACAGCCCAAAGCACTTCTACTCTTCATTTCACCTTTACCTGGGCTCCCATCTCATCTCCTGATAAAAATTTTGGAAAAATAAATTAATGAGTGAAGGAACTAGACACAGCTATGAGGAAATAAAAAAGAAGACACTTGTATTAGACTCTCTCTACCCTTAGACTGACAATGTCTCTTCATCCTGTCGCCAATGCGGCAGATATTGAGGTCCTGCTGTGTGCCAGAGCTTACACACTAGTCAGTAAGGAAGGCCAGGGGGTCACACTCAAAATAAAAAGAAGCAGAATAGAACACTGGCCATCTGTGCACTCAGAGAACACTGCTCTGCTCACTAAATGATTTGGGAGTCCACTGGAAAATATAATCCATGAAGATGTAATTAAGCACCACATAAAACTTGTGTGCAAAACAAGCTAAACTAAGATGGCATGGGAAAATGTAACTCTGCATTGCCTTTCCTTTGGCTGGGGGGTTTAAGTTCAACATACAATGTTCCCTGGAAACAGTGTCTGAGCTTCTTCGTAAGTGTAAATGTATGGGCCTATATACTTTGAATTCTGTATTTTCACTGTAAAATTTATGTATTTGCAACTTCAAAGTTGCCTATGAACGCTGACAGAGTGTCAATGTTAAACATTACTTGGTAAACTCATTGCTTTATTATTTCAATGTGTTGCCACTCAAAATCAAAAACGGCAGCTTCTTAATTTGGATCCCATTCTTGAGATCACATCTTTCCCAGCAACGTGTCCAGTTCCACTACAAGAATCATATGGACATAATGGAACAAGTCTAGCAAAAAGCCATAAAAATGATGAAGGGAATGGAGCATTCTTCATATAAGGAGCCACTGAAAGTTGTGACTGTTCCGCCTGGCGTACAGATGACTTAGATGGATCTTATCAACGTGTATAAATACCTAGTGGGAGGAAATGTAAAAGAGGGTGCCAGACCCCCCCCTCTCGGCAGTGTCCAGTGAGAGGGCAAGAGACAAAACACCCATGAAATTCTATCTAAACACAAGAAAACACTTCTGTACTGTGACAGGGATCAAAGAGTGGGATAGGCTGCCCAAAATGGTTGTGGAGTCTCCAGCTGGGGAGATATTCAGCTGGACATGGTCCTGGGAAACCTGCTCTGGCTGACCCTGCTTGAGCAGGGGGCTTGGACAAGATGACTTCAAGACATCCCTGCTAAAACAAATGACTCTGTGATTCTGTAAAATCTGAATCATTTCCACAGTTTGAACCTCTGCTATCATTCACCACGATTTTTGCTAACTGAGTGAGTCTGAGCACAGACGGCCTCCTGTGAACAGGGTCACACTGGTCCTTGCAGAGCTGCCTCTAAACTCCGTTTTTGGTTACTACACAGAAAAGCTGTTCTGCAAGCATTTGCTAGCCTCATGACAACGGCAAGTCAAAATGGCACTGGAGTGAACGCAGCTACATCTTTACAGAGACCGAAATTTGGACTTCAAAAGATCTGCCTGCATGTTCAAAGTTAAATGCCTGCCTCTAGTTTTGCTAGAGGGGGGCCTGAATTACATTGCCATTCAAAATTGTAATTACAGTTATTAAAATCATATGTAAGGCACTGTTGATTCAATGTTTCACTGTACATGATATATAGCTATATTAATTATTTTATTAGACACGTATAACGTTGCCAATATGATGCAATGCAGTTACCACAAAGTATTTGCTGGTTTGGGGAGGAAACAGACCATCTGCGATGGAAATACTCAATTTGGGAGGCAAGAAAAGGCAATAACCCAGGGCTCCTCCTGGACAGATTCTACCCTGCTTGGCAGGCAGTACAGCTGCAGAGCTCCCCTCCGCATGCACTGGCACACAGGCAGGAGAAACTTATCTACGAGCCTGTCCAACTCTCCCCAGAATACAGAACAAAGTTACATCACAAGCCCTCCCGCTCTAGGCTTTGCCCTCACGTTCTACACTTTGTGCTTCCCCTCAGAGGACACTGAGAAGGGAAATAAAGCACAATTTACTTGAACCTTGTTTTCAACTTTATTTGACATTGCAGGTCATCCGATGCATTATTCCTTTTCACAGTATTTCCTTCTCAAATAATTTTTAAGAGTTCAGTATTTAGAGAGAGTGCTTGACTTGTTGCATGCCTGTACAGTGTGGCTATTTATCAATCTTGAGAGATTTTAAATCCACAGTACAGGCTTTTCATGCTAGCCATGTCATGCCTGATTGATGGGATTTTTTTTAAAGAAAAAGCTGAGGACACAGTCCCAAACACAGCAGTGGGTCAAAAAGCCTGTGGCAGAGGGCCTGATAAGGACTCAGAAGCTGAGATGAACTCATTTGCAAGCTTTTTTTCCCAAAGGTTTCTGAGTATACTGCGCTACGGTAAGATTAAGCAAATGTCAGGCTGCCTAGAGCTCTCACATAGGTATGTCTTCTGTTGTCACCCAAATTCAAATAAACAAATTTACATATACTGTACCTTGAGCTGAAGCACCAAGTCCATGCAGTATTTGCCAAGAGGGTTTATGTCATTCAAGATGAGAGCAATTATAATATCAATCCCATTAGACTCATGGGTGGCTATGCATGTCTGCAAAACAAGAGAAGAGAATGGTGCAGGGGCAGGAGGGAGGGAGGGGAAGAGCAGGGAAAAGAGGGAGACGACACGGCCAGAGGGAGGGAGAGAATGTGCTCATCAGCAAATTTCCAAAAGAAGGATCCAGAAGGTGAAACACCTTGCAACAGCAATGAACCTTTCAGCCAAAGCAGAACAGCCTGAAAACACACCACAAGAAGTGCTGGGGCAGACTTGTGTGTACAGAACTAACCCAAACACTGCCAGTAGTGAAACACCCAACTGGAAAAAAGGTGGTGCAAGCTAAAATCCGCTCCCAGCGAATCCCGCAGGGCTTGGCACCAAGTGGTACAAGTTACAGACAGCAGCCCTCAGGAGCACTGCCAGATTCAGCTGAGCACATGCCAGCCTCAGACATAAAAGACAAGCTCGACTGCAGGCACAACCAAATTTGCACGCTCAGATTCTTCATTTGCCCTCAGCAGCCAGAATTAATTTTGCTGTTATAGCATGAAGCGTTCATGAAAATCAAGGTTCTCTCCATGCATCTGGACATGTCCTGCACAGGAAGGGTATTTCGGGATATGGAATTCAAAACCCTATTTGTGACCAATGGTACTTCCCAAATGCCTTTACAGCTGGAGTTCTGGACCTTCTAGGCCTTGTGCATAAGAACCAGTTATACAAGAGCCTATGGCACTTTTTCCTCTGGCAGGTTTATAGGACAATAGGAAAGGAAAAGTCTTCCAGAAAGACAGAGAGAGGGGAAAAAAGGAAAATGAGAGCATGGAGCATTTGCCTCTGAAATACATTGAATTAGACTTGCAGTTGGTGTAAACAAGTGTAACTCAAACCCTGAGTGACTTCCCAGCAGATAGGTCTAAGTAATAAAGTGTAATTCACCATTCCCTTCCATATCAGTGTTCCTCCAGTGCTTCTCATGTAAATTGGTTGGAGAACATGTTAACTTGTAACATTTTTTTTTCATCTCCAGTCCTGTAGCTATACTTTTTTTACAGTTGTTTTTCCCATTCCTAAGTGGATTGAATGTGACTGTTCAAAATTTAGTCCACTAAAGGATTTTTGTTTGTTTTAAAAATATTAAGTAAAGGCAGCCGATTACCAGCAATGGCAGTAATAGCACTTTACGTTTCATTGGTGCACGTTAATGAAGAAGCATTAATATTGCATGTATTTCTTCAGCTATTTCCAGCATAGAGAACAGATTGCTTCTGTAATTTTGCTCACCACAATTTTCCCACTGCTAATCCATAGCAAAAATTCTGCAGTTTCATCCACTGTGACAACTTCACTACAGTACTCTTCAGATCAAATATGGCAGCATGTAACCACATCCTTTACCTTTTCTACACTTCTTCAGCACGGCTCTAAAGAGACTTTTACCAAAAGCTGTGTGACTTCAAAAGACTGCAGTGAGCAAGGCACAGGAGACCAGAAGCGTGGTCTTTAGTCTCATCCATTTCACTGCTGATACCATAATTAAAGATGCTGCAGGATGGCAAGTTAAACTTTGTTGCACTTATGTGAAATAAGGAAAGTAAATGTCAGCAATGTTTATAAACACCAGCAAGGGCAAAATGTGTGAAAATGAAGAACACGAGTCTGTGTTTGCAATGCGCTTCCAAAACTGTGACTCCAAATCCAGTCTCACAAAGGGAGGTTTAAGCCATGGACACAGCAACATAAAACACGAAACTCTCTCCAAAAGGACTGCAAACCCTCAGAGGAAGAAGGGGTAGTACAGGAAGAGTCTGTTTTGAGCTCTCACTTAAAAGGGTCACTCAGGCCTTATGAAAGTTTGAAGCGTGTTAAGTCTAGTCACAGCAGCTGCAAGTGAATTTCTGTTATCAGGAATACAGAAAGGTTTGTGATAAGCACCCAGACACCAACATTCAGATATAGCCCTCTGCATCCAGAAGTTCTTGAGCCCTACCTGGTTTTCATGGCACGGGCCCTGGCAATATTCCGTCAAGCTTTCCAGCGTCTGGTTGACAAGAGCCACGTTCCTCTCGTTGATGTAAAGCCCCAACAAGCCCAGCCCACCTGTGGTGCTCCCACAGATGCAGTCCAAAAACTGAAGGGTCTCACAAACGAGGTTGTAATTTGTTTTATTGTTTTGATGTCTTAAAAAATTCTGGTGGATGGAGGAAAGGAACACGAAAAAAAAAAAAAGGAAAGGAAGAGAGTCAAGGCAAACGAAGTCTTTTTTCATGCAAACATTGAAGGATACAACTTATGACCATAGGACCACTGTGTCTCAGGCACTGAAGTGCACCGCACTGCTACAGAAAACACATTAGGCCTTAATGCAGCAGTTGAGAACTCTTGTCTGATTAAATCATAGAGCAAGGAGGGCTTAGGAAAATGAACTTGGCAAACATCTGCACTGGCCTTAAAGGTCTTTTATAAGTCCTGCATACCTGCTCCCATCCACCCACTGCAGGCCTTCTCTTGGAAGGTGTTGCCCCACAGCTGAGCAGGTCTGGTGGCACATTGTGGCTGGTCCTTGGCAGAAAGGGAGCTCAGCTCAAACCACCCCAACCACTGCTGGAAGGGAGCCTCCTGGCCACAGCACTGAGGTATATTTGCAGAAAATACATTTTGCAGAGGTTGCTATGGGGACAGTAATTCCTACCAAAAGAACTGATAGCAGGGACACAAAGCATCTTAAAGCCTTCAGTTGGAATACTTTGGGGAAAGGGCAGTACCCAGAAACTTCCTGTGCTCTTCAAGTCTGTGGTAAGTGATCCACCAATTGTGCACAGGAACCTTACTCTCAGGGACATTTAGACCCTTCTCAGCTCCATGTGGCTGTGCTGAGATCCCCAAGCAATTCTGAGGATATAAACATGTGCTCCTCCACCACAGCACCCAAATGGCTCTTGAAAAGGGTTATTTTATCCCTTGGAACAAAAAAACCCAACAGTTCAGACACTCCTATTCTGTAACGGGAACCAGGCACCGGAGTGTTCTTCTCCCCTTATGAAGGTGCAGCCCCTCTAATAACACCCCTATAAAAGCTCAGCTCAAAGCACTTTACCTGGAGCTCTCGGTTGTGGTTCTCACACAGCAGCTGAAGAAATCTCAATATTGGCTGCATGATTGCAATGGCAGGGCTCATGACTGCTTCTTCTGCAGACTTCTCCTCTGCATTTGCAGCGTCTGTTCCCGAGCCCATCAGATCTATTTCTGGGTCCATTTCTCTTCTGTACACAGAGTAAGCCTTGGAGGTCGCAGAAGACGCTTCTGTTAACTGTCCTTTCATTCCTTCTTTCAGATGCAGGGTTGAATCCTTAACTGAAAAGAAGATCATTTTCCTCCTTCATTTTTGAAAGTCTCCCCATTTGATTAAACAATAAGAAAACAATAATAATGAATGCAACTTTTTCTTTGTTGGTGACTAACTTTTCAAAGACCTCTAGGCAACTCACAAAGAGTATCAAAGCAACATTCAAGCAGGGATAGCACGTTCCAAACAAACCACAAACCAGAGTGAAACAGAACATTAACACAAAAAGCCCTACTATTTCTCTCCCATATACAATAAATGATGAGAACAATGGGAAGACCACAGGGTGGGAAATCAGTTCCTGCGCTTGCTCTTGTGAAATATCCCCATTAGCAGCAGCCTCTGCTTCTGCTCCTCTAAAAATACAGTTCTATATCTTTTATTGATGCAAACTGGCAGAGCTTCGCTGATTTCATTAAAGCTAAGCCCTTGTAGCCAACCCGAGATGGACTATAATTCAGAGAAAAACAGGCAAAAGATGCAAATTGGCAACGATTAATATTAAAGCTTATTGATCAACTCAACAGAGCATCAGTGGTGCAGTGCACGTGGTGTCAATACAATGCCCTGCTCCCCTCTTTCACAGGGGTGCCTCCTCACCTCTCTTTTTGGGAACAGATACGGTGAGGTCGCTGTCATCCTCTTTCTTTTTGCTCCCCAAATCAATAGTGTTCACTGTCACTGTGGATCGGATCTCCTGCTGAGCAGCTTTCATGCGATCATACAGCACTTTAAAGAACCTTTCTGACTTTTTCTGCTCCTTTAGTTGCTGGTAAGTCGAATACTGCAAAAAAAAAAAAATTCTTTAGATATCAATCTTCTAAGGAAGAAGAAATGCAAAAATACACTATTTCCTTTGTGAAACAAATGATGCATAATTAATCACTTCACTTACACAGAACAAATGTTGGCCACTGCCTGACCAGTTCTTTCACAAAGTGATATACAAGGCTGGCAACAAAGATTGACGATAATGCTTTAAAATTTGAGTAAAATGGTGAACAGTGCTATTTGCAGTCTTTTAAATGTCACAATATTGTAATTGAAGCTAAATTACTTTGTGACACTCTCCATTTCTCCTGGCTTACTAGAGCCAGAGTATTCCATCTACAAATAACAGTGAAAAGTAACTTATGTAGCAACAAGAGGAAGCATGGAACATCTAATATGTAATATTACAGCTTGGATTATACTCATTTTTTTGTGCTACAGACAGAGTTTAATGTTAAATATTATTTTAGGTTATTAATTCCAGTCCCTTAGTAAAACTGTCGAGCAGGCTGAGTACCATTTGCAACAGTTTACAAACAATCCCAATTCTCCCAGCCTTCCCTCGTCATATCAATTCTCTCTCTTCCTTCAATCATCTGATCGTGCTAAATCTGAGTGAGAGGGATGTAACTCACAAAAACCCCTAGAATCCATAGTTTAAAGCAGACATTTTCTATGGACTGGGATACTGGTCTTCCCAAATGATCAGTTTTTTTCTCTTTGGAGATTTTGATAAACGCCTCTGAAGGTTTCCAGAAAATAATTTATAAACTTAGAAGTGTTATAATTTTTAATTTTACAAAGAGTGACATAAAATAACTGGGGATAATGCTCACATGGCAATGACCAGATTAAAAGCAGCACGATGCCAAACAGAATGGGACAGCCAAAAAAACATTTTCTTCTATTGAAGATCCTCCACTCTGAGATACTGCATAGCAGTAGGGCATATTTACATTTGTATTACAGTGGTACATATTCCAGTGACAAACTTTTCACAGAACTCACAGAAAAAAGGTTCCCTTTATTTGTCTCCAGACCACATGCATCTGAGAATCAATATGTGAATAAGCACATTAAATAAGTACCTGTGTTTGCGTATTTCCACCTTCGAGCAGCGCGATGCCGAGCAGAATGCCTTCTGAGAAAATCCTGTCATTTCTGGTGTTCACTATCACATCTATGACCAGTTCTGAGGCACCTTCTTTGTCCAGGAGGCATTGGATATCAAACATGGTCACCCCAGACTTATCCGCGTCTTGTCCCGAAAATCCACCTGCAAATCAGACAAATGCACAAATACCATTCCTGTTTGCTTCACACACATGTATGAACATGAACCTATTAGTAGTGATAAAGCACACAATAGCAACCTAATAAATTTAATTTTGAAATTCTGTCAGGCAAAATTCCCTTTGATAAAAACAAGATTTTTGTATGAAACTGCAACGTTGGGCTCTAAGAATAAGAAATAAAACAAATCCCCAAGCCATTGTTCTGTCATGATATTCAGACAATAAATAAGTTGGAAATGACACTGATTTGTTCACTGAACACTTCTTTAATTCCACTGCTGCATACACTAAACTGTGAGTAGGGTCAGTGCTCTGAGACCACTTTTAAATCTGCTCTTCAATCTCAGGCCTAATCTGTACGAAAATTGTGTCCTGGTAAATCCACCCTGGTTAGGGGTCTGACCTTCCAGCCAAATGCTTTTGCCAACTCCTAGATCATCATCATCATCATCATCATCATCATGTTCTTTAAGAACACAGACTTGAGTTCATCCAAATTAAAGGTGTGGGTTGAAGAAATTTTGCTAAATTGTATTAGCTCATTAAATCAACCACCTTTTATTATCACAGATGATCATCTTTCCTGCTATACTTACTTCTCTAAAGATGTAACTGCGCCTACTTCATTAGTAAAAATATAGTACTGCTTTAATCAGCCAGTACTACTTTGATTAAACTGATTAAAATGCTTCAGACTTTGTGATGAAGCCATACACACACACACTTTTTAGAGGGAACTAAAAAAAACAGTAAAACTTCAGTCTCGTGTTTGTTAGGGAGCAAAATTTGGATATTAAGATTAAAGATTTCTAGTGTCTACACTGGAATAGTTACGGAGGAACAGCTGGGTAACATCTGGAAAAGCTGACAAATCTGGGCATGCCTTCCGAGTGCACTGAAAATGCAAAATGCAGTTTTGACCTGGCTCTATACCTAGCTCCTGCCTCATTCCCTATGACATCCATTATCATGGGTTTTCCTAGAAACCATCCTGCAGTAACTTCCTGTGGCTCCTACAGCAGAATGATACAAAAAATTATAATGGACCTACAGAGATCATCTACTGAAACTTCCCGCCCACAGGAAGAGAGGACAGGTTCATCAGAGTCTTGTCCAGGAAAGCTGTAACAAGAACTGACACGTCCTACAACCTCTCAGGAAAATCTGTTCTAACCAGTATTTTTGTGAGAAGCTTTTTCCTTAGATCTTTTCTTTGCCATATATCGGTAAAGGATCTGGAACGTCAAAAAATTTCTTTAGTTTCCAGAAACAACATCCTCTCTCTTCAAAAGTTTTGTGCTTTGTTGAATTTCTGGATGAGGATTTCCTGGTACCTACTTTAGTACCTCCAAATGCACAATCCGAGACGAGCGTGTGCAACTTAAAAATAGGAAGAGTCTGACACTACCTCTCTTCTAAGTGGTTACAGAACATGTTTGATTTATTTACCAACTGAATGCCTGGAGCATGTCCAATGTGCCTATTAGAAAAAATGGTGCTGCTAATTTTGCTCTCTCGAAATGATGTGTGTTGATTTACCTCCCACTTGTGCAGTTTTGCTGTAGCTGGCAGACAGGGGCCCATTCATACCACTTCCATATTCCCCTTTAAAGTACCGATACAGGAGGATTTTCCTTAAAGTGTTGCCCTTTAAGAGAAAGATAAAAATAGAAGAAATGAGAGTTGTGGCCAATTCCCTTTGTTTGAAAAGCAAGCTGTTTAACACAGATACATAATTTAGTAGGTCTTTCCATTATAATTAGTAAGCACACAAACAGGAAAGTTGTCCAGAAAACAAACATCTAATGGTCTTATCTAACAAATCCCAGGGGAAAAATTCTAAAATAGCCTTGTATAAACTTTTCTTGAAGTTTGTTTTAAACTTATTGATTATAAATAAACCACCTCCACCTCAGTAATTCTGACTGGCTATCTGTGAGATGTGTATATCGAAACAAGCTCCACAAATAGCCAGTGCTCTGCAGTCAGCGTGTCTGTGCCCTACCCTGCCATGGCAGCACTTTCTTCCTATTTTCTGCAGCTGAGTAGTACCACTCCCTTTCCTCTGATCTCAGATAATCCAGCTGATCATCTGAAAGAAGCCACATCACATAAAATATTAAAACAGAGATATGACATTTGATAGAACAGCTTAAAAAGCCTTCTCTGTATCTCCTTGTTCCTTGACTTCCAAAACCACAACCAGTCAAAATTTGCATGCA
Source organism: Mohoua ochrocephala (assembly GCA_013398855.1). NCBI lineage: Eukaryota > Metazoa > Chordata > Aves > Passeriformes > Acanthizidae > Mohoua > Mohoua ochrocephala. Next base: position 167,446 of record VZTA01015728.1, on the reverse strand, counting down.
GCTCTCTGAAGATCTTCCCTTTCATTTTACTTATGTTCTGCAACACGAGACACGCTGGATTGAGAGTCGGGGGTACCAATTACCTGGCATTTTTATCCTGCCTTCAGTCTCCACAGAACACCTGCAGTCAACACTCAGCTTTACAGAGGCAGAAGGTGACACAACAACTGTAGGCGTGCGTGTAACCTCAGATTTCACAAAGAGGAATAAGTAAGGTCTCCAATGCTCAACACAGAAGGGAAAAATTGGTCATTTCAAGAGCCTGGCAGTAAAATTGAACAATTTTTTTCCCCTGCTTTTACTAAACTGCTGGTTTTAATGAAAAAAATTCAAAAAAATATGTGCACTAAAAGCATTCTCAGCATTCAGCAGCTCGCCAGTGCCTGCACATTAGTGCAGCAGTTAACTTTTCAATCAAAACATCTCTGTGGCCACCATAGACAGCAGGCAGTGGGGAAGCAAATTCCAGGCACTCTCACACTCCTCTTTTAACTTGGCAACATTTCCAGTGGCAACCACACATCACAGTGGGGCTTCACTGCTTCATGGGCCTTGAAGACAACGGCCTTGTCCACCTGAAACAAGTGCCAAAATGCAGGATTTTGTGTGTTGCCTGACAACACCAACCAGCCATTCTTTCCCAGTTCTCACATTTTGGTGTTTTCATTTGATAACAGTCTGTCTAGAACTGCCTCAAACAGCCAAGGAAAGTACAAGCTCTACAGTAAAATATCAAAAGCTATAAATACAATGGCTGCAAGAAAATTAAGAAGCGTCACCTACAGGGAATTTATTGGGTGGATTTTCCAGGTGAACTTAATCCAGTGTGCTCTGCACTACAGAGGAAGGCAAAGAACCAGAAGCCTCTGAGGAACTCACACAGAGACAGATTCCTTCCCAGCCTGGTTGGGATGGCGTTTAACCCAGAGTGCATGGACAAGGTATGGTAACCAAGCTCATAAGCAACTTTAAGATGGGTAAGAGCACCAGTTCCTCCTGCTCAACATCCTGTCTCTAGCTGGGACCAAAATCCAGTGTCTCACAGCAAAGCGAACCTCATTTTCCTCATCTCCCGAAGAAAAAAAACGTATTATTGATGGGAAAAGAGTTCTCACCAGAACTGATAAACATGGACTGAGAAGAAGGCTAAAGCCCCTTTTCAAGCTTTCTCAGGCACATACACAACAGAATCATAAAACTGCGTCGCACAAATGGGATCACAGAGCAGAAACCCTTCCTAAATTCCCAACTACGACCCAATCCAGAATGGGCACTGCCTCGAGACGTGATCTTTTCATCAGAAAGGTTGGCATTCGCAATAGCACTTGACTAACCACTCAGTTTGACTCAACCTCCTCAACCAGCAACCTATGCAGTCTGTTGATGACTAATGGTAAATTATATAAACAGCCACAGGGCACTCACGGGAAGAAACACCAAAAGCCATCTATATTTAGTTAAGAATACTACCTGTGGTCACAAGCTTTATTGTTCAACCAAAACAGCCCTTATTTTACCAAGAAGAATGTTTAAAACCATAAAATAGCTTTTGACTAATAAACTGAGTGACCTAGCACTGGGGTCTGATTACCTGGAAGCAAGTACCTGCTAGCACATCTCAGATCTTCCTCCTGCCTCGTTACCTTCAAAGACACCAGGGGATATGAAGATGTTTCTCCAGCTGGCTATGGAAAGGGGAATTCTGCTCCACCCATGTGCAAAGTAAGGCACAGATTTTATTTCTTCTTCCAAGAAGTCATAATTATTAGGATTCCTGCTCTCTCTCAACCTCCCATGAATCCAGAAACAGTTACAGTTCCCAGAAGCCAAAGTGTCAAGAGTCAAGGATGCCGTGTTTGAAAAGCAGAAATGTGGTGGAACCTCTGCTTTGCCGACAGCTGTGTCAGAAATGCACCCCCAGGCTCAACCCACATATTTGCAAACTCGGGATCTTCATCCCTTCTGTGATGACCTCAGGCAGCCATATGACTTCCATGAGTCTTGTGAAACGAGCTGCCACTACAAAGAGCAGAAGAGCCCAGCCACACAAACCGGGGCTGAGAAATGCACAGAGAAACGCCCGAGGAATGTATCAGCAACGCCCGTCACCTCCAGCATGTGACTGTGAGGCACCATCCCAGAAAAAGCTGGAAAGACCCTGCTTCCAGAAAAAGTGCTGATCCCGCTGGCGTAGGTGTGTGGGAATGCTTTTATGGGAACGCCAACAAACACAGTCAAGAACGGCCCCATCGCACGGACCAGACCGGCTGCTGCCAGGACGAGCGAGACAGCCACGCCATTGATGTCCTTGGAAATGGGTTCCTAACTTAGCACAGCCACAAAATTAATACTGCCCAAAAGCAAATGATCGCAGCAGCAGCATGAATAAGCACTTTGCAGCAGCTACTACTGACTTTCGTGGCACTAAAGGAGAGGCCAAAAATAAAAGCATGCCAGGCGGTGCAGCGCTATCTGAGTTTCTACACGAGGCAGAAGTCCCGGCCTTCCAAGCTGAATCTCTCCCCTGCTGGCTACAATACACTTTCTTTTATACCTCTTATTAGGGTATGGAAGTGGCATGTAAACATCACTCAGCTGACTGCAACCCTCCCATAATGGCTAGAACATTGTATAGCTTTGGAAAAAACACAATGAAACATAACAGTCTTATTGTTGCTGATGAATACCACTGCATTGTCCCTAACAAAAGCTAGGATAAAGACTGAGGACACAAGAAAGCAACAACTGGATATTGTTGTTGCAGTTTTAAATAGCTAGGGATTGACAGGCAAAAGTTTCCAATAGGGAATAATTATTCCAGTAGGAACATGTAGACACAAACAAATTACGTTTTCTCAGCCCGTATTTCATTATACTCGTTGGTCTTTACACTTGATTTAAATGCCTTAACACAATGGTTCATTCACTTGCCTTCTCTGAGCTTGCAAAAGGCTGGATCCACGTAAGGATGTGCCAGGAAGCAACGGTTGAGAGATGTACCCAAGGTTTACCATGGATACCTGCATCAGCACCAGCTCTCCCTATTACGCCACCAAAACTCATCTGTCCTGCCTTAAATAACTCCGCACACTTCTTAAGGAATTGGAATTATACTTATGATGTTCTGGAGGCTGAACTAGAGGGTCTGGTGATTTCTTCTGGTTCTCACTCTGTATTAAATTAATCAAGTGGAAATGCACAGATTATCAGGGATTACACAGAAAAGGCAGCTACATCCAACCAGTATTTCTGTGATACAGTGGATGATGTTGTGAGCCTGTTTCAGCATTAATCCAGGAAGAGGCATGAAAACTAGGCTTATTAAATCTTCATATTTGAATAACTTGCAGCCAAGTATAAAAGAGGAGCTGCTGGGGATCTCTGGTCTACTAATACAGGCTTTCAGAAACTTTGGAAGAGACACAAAATCCCAGAGAGCTGTGAGACATCTTGCATGCAATGATACTTTTCCAAAAGTACCTGGGAGTACTTCTTACACTTTTTAACAATATCCAGCCCTCTGCCGTGAGTCTGATATCAGTTCTGGGAGAGGCAAAGGAATGGCTGATTTTGCATTCCATTAACACACAATTAAAGGAAGCTACCACATACTGATGGCAGTTTTAATATTGGCGTCATGTTGTAATGATTGCCTCAATACAGGTTTGCCAAAACAGACCTTCTGAAACTTCTGAAGATTATCTTCTGCTTTTGCTAATAATGAAAACATCACTCTGGTAAAGTTTGATAAACTGTGCAGTGTGACACAATCCTGCAAGGCAAAATTTTTGATTAAGTGAGCCCAGGAGGATAGTTATCAAATGTCTTAACAACTCAGCGACTGACAGAATTCAATCTGCAATTTAAAGCAAGAAATCATAAACAAATGTATGGCCTTCTAATGGGCAAACTCATGAAGTATGCATTGTCTGCCTCATTTGGGGCTTTTCTTAATGAAATGAAATGATACAGAAAATAATTATTAATTGTGTTTGGAAAGGACACACACAAAAAAAAAGGGGGGATGAGGTCAAGTCACCGCTAACCATTTAGGCATCATTTATTAAACTGACTAGAAGCAAACAATATGAGTGTCATTATGTCCAAACCTCTGTATGTCTTAATAACAATAAAATACAGAACACACACACAAAAAAATGGAGGATTCTGTTCTGGGAGGTCATGACTTTGGGGAAGAATGAAAGGCCTAGGAGAAAAATCAGTACAATGACAACTCCCCAAATCCCACAATCCTGCAGAAGTTAACAAGAGCTGTTATGTGGGATTTGTGAGACTCTCTTGCTTATTCTCATGCAGGGGCATGTTACTGTAGCTATCACAAGGTGGTGTCCACAGTTCAAGAAGAATGCTGACAAATTGGATCAGGTTTGGAGAAGCTCCATGAGAGTGATTAGAGAATAAAAAAAGCCTTTTCATCAGAAATTCAAGGCTTTCAATCTACTGAGTTTATCAGTCTAAGCATGAACTCTGTTTCTGACTATCTGCATAAGAAATCTGATATAATGGATGACTTCAGTCTAAAGATAAAAGGTGCAAGACATGCTGGTGAGAAGCTGAAAATGGAGAAATTCAGCTAGAAAAGAGGTAGAGGCAGCTGGGTTATTCAGTTTGTGGGTTATGAATTTTATTTTTATTTTATATAACAGTAGTGGCATTTAGCTATTGGAACAGCTTAAGAAGAGGTGTGATAGTCTGTGCTGCTGGCAGTTACTAAACCATGACTAGGTGGCTTCTCAGACAGAAACTATTTGAAGATCTTGTGGTCTACATTAGGAGAACAAGCTGGGTGACAAAAATATGCCATCTCACATAATCTATGAAGACATCATGCCACCTTTTCCTGTAGTAAATATAGATGAGGTTAGAAGCCTGGCTTTCTATGAAGGCTGTTTAAAAGACACCTACTTCTACATGTTTCTTGTCATTATTTATAAATGAAATCTCTATTCTGCTTGGTCTGAGTGCCTGCTTCAGGATGATTTTTTTGCTCTTGTTTTTTGTTGCTCTTGTTGCTTTTCACCCATTTTGTTCCCTTATTTCTCCTGGAGACAAAGCATGGTGGGAGAAGGAGTTTTGTGCACGTGGCTTCTGTGAAGATACCACGCGTGGTTTTATAACCCTTTAAATTATGATTCAACCTGCTCTTGAAATGCAAGATGACACAGAAACCTCCCCATCTCCAAAAGGGATCAGCTGAGGCCACGGCTACCACACGCATGGTGTTGCACAAGCACGGGCTTGGAAGAGAGCCCCGGAATCTTGACTTCTATTATGTCCACAAAGTGGAAAATTTCTGTTTTCATGATGCCAACAACTTCCAGGGGGCTCACAAATTGGGGGAAGTTGTTTGTTTTGGGGAGTTGTTTGTTTGTTTTTACACAGAGCGAGCTTTTTCTTGGTTTTGATCTTTTTGCAACGAGATGTTTTCATAGCCAACTGATAGTTGAAAGTGATATATTTTCACCAATAAAACCTGACACCCAAGAGCAGAGTTGTTTGCACACTGGGGCGTTTATTCACCCCAAGGAAAAAAGCACTTTTAAATATGAAGTCGGGTCCAGCTGGTGTCCAGTTCTGCTTCCACTAAAATCAACGGGAGATTTGCCAGCAACTTAAGTAGGAGAAGGAGCAGACACGCACTTTGCCAGGCAAAAGCGTTTTATCCAAGTCTAAAAAGAAAAAAAACAACCCAAAATATGCACCAGACTTCATGACACAGTTCTCTTAGGAGAGCAGAGCTGGCCACCCACACCTCTCAGCTGTCTCTCATTAGGCAGAGACACCCCACATTTAAAATGTGCCATTGTTCAATCCTACACAAAACTGGGAGGAATCCCACTTGTCTCAATACAAATTGCCTACATCACAAATACTAACTGATAAACTGGAGACTGTAACTAAAGCAGAGCTGCATTAACAGGTTCAGATAAATAAAACCAAGCGTGACCTTCTCTAAAACCAAACTACAGTTGTTCTAAGAAGGAGTTCATTTTTTAAGCAGCCTTTTAATTCTTCTTTCCTTCGCAGTTCCAGGTTCCATAGAAAGCTGGAGGCTTAAGAGCCAAACTATTGCAAAACAACTGCTTTGCCAGTCCATTTTCAATATGGATAGGGAAAAGAATACTGGATACACTGCAAAAAAACCCACAGGTTTTGCCTGGTAACTGTCCAATTTTGCACCCTGAAGAAACTCAGGAAAGCATCACATTAAGAGAAAGATTTTTTTGGCAGTACCTCTAAAAAGTGTCTCCACTAGGAATACAGAAGGAGAGAAAAATGGTTTGGGTTAGTTAAAACCTCAGCATTGGGGCATTCAGACTTAGACTGAGAAGAAAACACTTCGGAAAACACAGTTTGATTTCGTAATTATATAATTTTTCTATTGGGCCATAAAGTGTTAGTAGCTGCTGAAAGTCTTTTCTATTTGGCTTTTTTTTTAAATATCAGATCTCTAGATATGTATATATGCATTCATATAGAGAGAGAACAGGTCTTTCCTGTGGGCAAATATTATTGTTTATATCTGTCACTTGTGCACATAAACTGTGCGCTCACAAACCAGGTCATGTTTGCACCTCTGTAATTTTTCCTTTCAGACTTCCTCAGTACAAGACAAAGCACTGAGACACACAATAACTCAAGTTCTCCAGCACCGAAAGAAAACAATGTAAGATTTGATCACAATTATTCAGAAGCATTTTATGAGTGCACCATCAATAACAGACTGCAGGAAAAGGCTGGATCCGAGCAGCACAATTTTCAAAGACTAAAATTATCCAACTCTTATGCTACAGGGGGTAAACTTTCAAAGTGATGCACGGGGAGTTATGCACACAAATCCTATTATTTGTTAACAGGATTTCTGTGTGGAACTCCTCATGCTCCGCAAGAAAAAAAAATTACCCCTAAGTGCCTTAATGTGAATATTTACCAAAACAGACACTTAATTTCCAGATGCATGCTTATGAGCACTACCGTGTTTTGACGTTCCACGAGCAATTTGAAACAGGTAGCAAGGCAAAATAATAGAAGTGGCCAAACACCAATTTCATGACATTATCCTCTTTTGCCATGTTGCTATTATGTTGAACTTCAAAGCCAGAGCATTACAGATACCGATTTACCAGCTAAGGGAGCTCTATAGATGCAGTGCCTGCCCTGTTTTGGATCAGATACAGCAGAATCTTCACCTCTTGGCTCGGGGCTTTAAAATTGGCTCAGGAAGCATTTCTGTATTTCAGTTTTCTGCTCATTTTTACCTGCCACCAGTTCCACTGATTTCTCAGCTTCTTCCTTGTCTACTAGTAAAGATCACAAAATCATAGAATGATAGACTGGTTTGGGTTGGGAGGAACCTTAAAGATCATCCCGTTCCACCCTCTGCCAGGGGCAGGGACACCTTCCACTATCCCAGGCTGCTCAGAGCCCCATCCAGCCTGGCCTTGGACACTGCCAGGGATGGGGCAGCCACAGCTTCTCTGGGCAACCTGTGCCAGGGCCTCCCCACCCTCATAGGGAACAATTTCTTCCCAATATCCAATCCAAACGTCCTCTCCGTCAGTGTGGAGCCATTCCCCCTTGTTCTGTCCCTCCAGGCCCTTGTCAAGAGTCTCTCTCCATCTTTCCTGTGGGCTCCCTTCAGGCTCTGCAGGGCCACAATGAGGTCACCCTGAAGACCGATGATGACATTTCAGAAACTCAGAATCTGTACTTGTGCCATTGCTTACCTTTGCAGGAACCTGTGCATTTCATAAACCAGGTTATTATTTTGCAATCCAGGTTACAGGCTTCTGGAAATTTTTCTTTGAATTTGACATGAGTTGTGGGTAGTACTAACACAATACTAAGCAAGTACTTCTCATTGGTTCTCAATGGTTTGTAGTTTTACTGTGTACATGTCATTAAACTGTGTCACTTTCTCCAACAAATAGAAATGTTCACAGTTAATATGAATTATTCTGTTAGAAGTGGTCTATATGTCTACATAATTTTTTTTAAAAAGTGATATTAAAAGAAACTAATTCTCAGTATTCTTGCAAAATAATCAAGAGGCATATGAACTGTCTCAAAACAATCCCAAGACCACGTCAAAACCAAACATTTTTTCCTCCAGTGCCACTCACCTCTGCCTGAACACCACTATATTCAACACACAGAACTGCCAGATTCTGCCTTTCCATGATTTAAAGACGTGCTTTGGACAGTGATCAGCAGCCCTGTACCCAGAGTGCCCTGAGAGCCAGCCTGACAAAACGATCAACACACCTGACACTTCTGAGAAACGCCTCTCGCATTCTTAGATGGAAACAGATACCAAATTGTCGCTGATTTCTTGGATTTCAGGCATTAAGGGGAAAAAAACCAGGCGTGTACATGTGTGTGTGTGTGTCAGTCTCCAGATATACTTGTGGCCACTGCAGAGGAAAACAGCTGCTCAAAACATATTCCAGCAGCTTCCATCCATGCAGCAGAACAGGAACGGCAGAAGGGAACCAACCTTGCAGCAGTTCACGGCAGCAGCAATATTTAAAGTGTTATCAGTGGCGTGTGAAAACACTGCCTTAGCATCCACCTTGCCAGAAAACCAGCACAAATCGGCTCCAAAAAAGAATCTGGACGGGGTCAGGATCCAGCAGGAGATGGCCTAAGTGGTGACTGCAGTGATGGGCAGATTGTCCCTTCGCTCTGTGCTGCACGGCACAGCAGGGAAAACAAAGCATCCTCCTTTTCTAAGCAGAGTAGAACAATCCCCACCTGGAACAAAGCCAGCTCCTGCACTGATTTCACTACATCTACGAAATTAGGTGGCATTTCAGACGAACAGAAAAGTAGAGCAAAGTTAGACAACACTACAAGTCTAGCGCTTTATTAGCTATCCATTTTGACAGGGATAATTTGAAAATATTTATAATTCATGTTCCCCAGTTTAAAAAAAAAAAAAAAAAAAAAGAGGTAGTAGTAGCAGCTTGAATAAATTTCCAGTAAACTTGATTGGGAATTTTCTATTCATGTCAGCTTTCCCAACTGTATAAACCTTTTCACGATAGCTGGCACCTGAAGTTCAGCCCCTAAAGTTTTGCGCTTGTACGAGAATTCCAGTTTACATCAACAAAAAAGTCCAGAACGAAAACAACCACCCCGCCCCATGCTAATTTCTACTGCTCCTGGTCCTGGGAACAGTACTTGGAAATGTGAAATCTGTGTGGCCAGAGCCAGAGGGCCAGAAAAAAAAAAAAGAAAAAAAACCCCTAAAATATGTGGATGGGGTTTTGATTGTTAAGAAACCAAACCAAAGCAGTTTCATCATTTCTAGGAGCCTGACTCATGACTTTGATTGCCAGAGGTGGCAAATATCAAATAAATATTAAGCAACCTCCTCTGGTAGATTTGTTGATTTTTGTCAGATCCTTGCTGCTGACTCTCAGCAAGGACATAGTTGCTGACACTTGGCTGTCACCACAAGGAGCCACATCTCCTCTTCCTCAAAAAGCAAATCCACTCCCAAGTCACTAAGAATTAATGGCAATACAGGATTAGGAAGTAAGGCCACACTGGAAGGAAAGGACCCCTTGATCAAGTATGAGGAATGGATAATCTTGTGACTAAAACATCATTCGAGACCTGAGCTCTTGTTCCTGCCCTGGCAAAGGCCGTGCTGCCACAGAGAAGAGCTGGGCTCTACGACATCCCTCCCCAGAGCTGAGTTCCTCAGGAGGCTGGGAGAAAGGCCTTTGGTAGGTTTATTCCCCAGGAATTAGGAATCATGTCCTGGTTCAGAGGCTGGGCTAGGCCGGGCTACCTCACCTCCCATTAATGCCATTAATAAGTGAGCAGGCTAAGCACCTCTTCAGGCTCCTTCAGGGATTATCCTGGATTTTACCCACTGAGTCACAAACCTGCAGTGACTCTGTGTTGGAGCTGGTCTTTCCTGGCATATCGGAACTTTTCGACAGAGCTTCTCTTCCAATGACAGACATTCTGGTTTTTGAAGGCAACTTTCACTAGGAAAAACCTCTCTGTTTCCAAAGCAGTTCTCAATCCTCCCTTTTAAATTAGAGCCCAGTATTAGCTTTTCACTCTTGGAGTCTAAAATTTCATCAGTTCAGACAAATAAACCCAATAACATCCTTTGAAGACTGTCATGGAAATAATTCTGACTTTGTGCAACACTGCAGCAGAAGCTTCATAAACTATTTCTCTTAGCCAAAGTTGCTGCATGAAACTGAAACGTTGTTAAGAGAGTAACATTCTGTTTTTAATAACTTTAAGGGGTATATTGGCTGTCACACCAGAGCTCAATAGCTTCTTGGCTGTCAACTTATTTCAGAAGCAACAACAATTTCTAAATGCTAAATTTCCCAAGATCAGGAAAAAGTTATCTTCTACGTTGAACAGAAAAAAAACCACAAAAACATTGAAGCCACTCTACAACTGACTGAAAAAAATGACCAAAATTTGCTTGAAATTAAATCAGCTGTTCAAAGGTACAGACAAGGGGGAGATGAAGTCACATTTTCATGAGCCTGTCTCAGCTTTTCAAATTCCCACTACTAAAAGACAGATTCATGTTTATATAAAATTTAATATGCAAGCTGTTCACCCATAATATTAAATTGCCCCTTTATATTTAATATTTGTGAAAATTGCTGAGTTATTTATGTCCTAGACAAGACTGCAGCACATGTGCATCAGCTATTTCATCATACCAGATTCTAGCATATATTTATCACGAAGCTGTTGCCACTGTAATGCCTAAATGCCTATTGCTTCCAAGGACAAATATATTATCACTGGAATGTTCCTACATGCACAGCATGTAGCTATGGAAATACAATGTCATATACTTCTTCAGAGGTGTTAAGTACGGCACAGATTGACTGGGAGCCTGCAGGAAACCTGCTCTAGAAGTCCTGGAACAGCAATTTTTTTTATCCTGTGTTTCAAGGGTACTGAAATCCCCGCTCCTGACATCTCTCTCATAAATGCCATGCAGCAACCCAGTATCAGGGCTCAACAGCACTACGAAAAACCAAGATGAACTTTACAGTTCCAGTAACTGGGAATTAAACTGCACGGGCGTGGCACCAAGTCAGTGCTTTTAATGAACACAAAACAAAACCCACCAACAGTTTTAGGGGCTACAGAACCGACTGCTCAGGCTATTTTGATTACTGGTAAAATTCTCTGTTCTGAATGCAGAAAAAAACCTTGTGAAAACATAGAGTAGGGTGGGAAATGGTACAGGCAAAATTACTGTTCCAAGTTAGATCAGTGACACAGTTTCATCTAAATCCTATGTTTTCTACAGGCTGCCATTTCCTAGAAGGCTCAGAGAAGTGCTAGGAGCACACAAAGGGATGGAGAAACTCTGGTATTACAGACTGAGATTGCTCACCTCGGAACAGAGATGGCAAAAGTACAGCAAAGCTTTAATGGGGTGGAGATGGGGAGGTTGGGAATTCCTGTTTCTTCTCCCACCCAAAAAGTGGCCCCCAAAGGAATGCAAAGAGGGTCAATGAAAAAGTGATAAAGAAGTAATTGTTAGCCCACACATAATTAGATGGCCATGGGAAGTCACCAAGGCCAAGAATTCAGCAAGACTCAGAAGAGGATTTGGGCATTTCTATAGACAACAAGTAAAACCAGTTACAATAGCAAATGTTAAAAAAACAACTATGGGAAAGAAGACAAAATCTCTTGCTTTAGGGCCCACAGATTTATGATCTTACTGTTAAGGATTATCCCAAGACTTCAGGAAGAATAGAAAACTTGAAGTCTGCCTGCAGTGGGGGTTCTTAGACCTTCTGAAGCATCTGGTGATGGCCACACAGCAAGAAACACTCTTAATCCTCTGGTCTGACCCTCTTTAGCAATCCACATGTGTTTAAAAGAGAACATTAAGTGTACCAAGTCTATTTGTATTGGATCCAAGAAACAGTGCAACCCAATGTAGACTCAAGAGAAAACCAGTTTTTATGAAATCTCTGATGAGGAGACATGCAGAGCACTACGGTGACCCAAAATATCAGCTGGAACCCTGACTACAACAGGCTAAACACAGAACTGCCATAGCGAGAAAACATCTTACTAAAACCCTAATGTGAAAAAGGTCTGCATTTCATCAATCTGATAAATATCCTTAGCAAAATCCTACTGGTTTATATAAAAAACAATAGCAGGTAGAAAGACTTCAGCTTTTGAACAAAAGGCAGCTTCTTAAAGAGAAGCTCTAGGCTCCCTTCCCCAGTGAGGCATTCTGCGGGTGGGGACCTGGGAACACGCACTCACTCGCTCAGCCAGGTGACTCCAAATTCTCCTTCTCACTCCCACAGAAGACTCTTCTGGTTTGTACTAACAAAGTCCAAAGTCCAAAGTCCTCATCCTCCAAGACACTAAAGAATGTCTCTGCATGGCAGACACAGCCACAGCATCAGACTTCTCAGTTCTGATGACAGCCTATGAACACCAGATCCCTCATTTAGCCCTAAATAACACTGACCAGAACGTCACCATTATTTAGTTCCTTTAATTAATTACCACTTTGCAAGGGCTTTATTACATAAATTGGTTTCCTATGCATATTAGTGCCTTTCTGTCTCCCTGTGGGTCCACTTGACGATGAAATGGCTTTTTGACTGCAAAGGACTGAGTGTCACCCAGATGCCTCCACCTACACACTTAATGTCCCTTTCTGGCCTAAAATTGCCTGTATGTAGAAGCAAGTATTAGTATTCTAACTGTGGCACCATGAACTGCTGAGACTCAGCCAAAAGCTTGACAGATTTATATCGTGCAGAAGGGATGATGCAGGAGACCAGGAGAGGATCTGGATTTTGTCTCTCCTGCTTTGCTGTCCTCCATCTTTTTTCTTCCTCCTCGTCCCCTCGGAATTTGCCTTTTTCCTCCCTGTCCCCTGGCTGTACCAAGGACACATTATAATCCATGTGACGCTTGATTTGTAGCTTTTGCCCCTCAGTAACTCTGGTAATCATGCCTCTTGTTTAACAAAGCAGCTCCGGAGGAGACTGGGAAAGGGCAAGTGAGCATTTGGGAAAGAAGCGTCTGGTTAAAAGTTGAGCCTTAAAGTTGAGCCTTTTCCTTCTCCTCCACACTGGAGTCACTAAGCCAAACTCTCAGCAGAAACACACCTGATGATTCACTACAGCAAAAGCATTGGAACTGACAGAACAAACCAAGATGGAGCAAAATGACGTCCAAAAAAAATAGGACAGGAAAAGTTTAAGACGGAAGCAAGCTGGCAAATGAAAAAGTTCCAAGCATGGCATCTGCTTCTGCAGAGAATTTTCCTCAGGCTTTGGTAGATGCAGATAAGTACCTCAGACAACTGAAAAATATCATTACAGATAAGAACAGAAACTCATCTTAATGAACATGTATTCTGCAAATCAACGAGGAGATGGGGAAGGAAGGAGGATCATTTTCTCAGTCTAATCTTGGACTCAACTACAAGAGAAGTCAAAGGAAACTGAGTATACCAAGTACTGACAGGGGACCCAGATGAAAAAAATGCTATTGTAAACTTCCCAGCAGGATGTTTCTGCAGTGTTAAGCAGAAACTTTAATTTGGAATTTGCTTGCTGCAAAGCCCTTAACATTTTTAGCACAAGACTTAGGTTTCATTTGAATAGGTCTGAGCAACAGACATATTTACAGTGGCAAAGGTGTTTTATTTTGTTTTCAGTAGCAGAACGCTCGAATGGCTAATTAAAATGAAATTCTATTACCAAAGGAAAAAAAAAAAAAGTCAGAGCCAATGTCTTTTTAAAATTACCTGATGTTTAAGGCAGACTAAATTGAGTCAGTTTCTGGGAATGTGCGTGCTCTGACCTGTGTGAAAAGGCTGCCGAGGGACTGTGTACAGGCAAGACAGTTACCATGGATACCTCACTGCTTTAGGTGTAGAAGCTTAACATTACAAACAACTTTGCAGCATTAGGCTACCGGCCTCATAAAAACACTGCAAAATAACAATGAGCTCTGAGATAACCATTACGATCTGCTTTGTGACATACAAATATAAATCTCCTATCCTAAGGCAAAAGACAAAAGTAGGACTGAGGGGACATGGCCAGATCTTGCAGGCCTTAATTTACAGTCTGCTTCTGAAAGATGCTGTGGTCCTCGGCTCGCACTGATGATAATGGGACCTGCAAGTAGGCAGCTTGCCTCAGAATATTGTCCTCCTGCCTAAAGTTTTACCTAAATTAGGACTCCAGACTTGAGCCAACACAGCACAGGCAGAGGGAGACACAGTCAGAGTCAAAAACCTGCAATTATCTTAAATCTTCCCTTTGACAGCGCAAGTTACTGTGTAAATACTACCACAGGGTTTATGGTATCACCCACACCCACTGCATCGAAGGACAGAGCTTTCACACGAGATACTACAATGTATTCCCACATCCTTCCGAGAGCACTGGGTCTTGGTGGGGAGATGCTGACTGTGCCTGCTGGGCAGTGAGCTGTGTGCCTGCTGAATGCCCTCAGCCTCGGGAGAGGCCAGAGATTCTGCAGCTTTACAGAAGCCCATCTCTCGGCCTAACTACCACTGCACCTGTCAGACAGACAGACAGTCTCAATGAGCAGAGAAAATCTGCTTCGTACCATTCTAATGGCGGCAAAAGAGATTCACTCCCTCACGCCAAACTATCTGATCTATTGATCCAACAGCCAACCATTTTTCAGGCAGTGAATGCATCTGTCTCCTCCTTCACCTCGAGCAAAGGTTCACAGGAAATCACTCGAGATTCTTTCTCCTGCTTCTGGTATTAAATTACACACAAAAGAAGTTCAGGTGCAGGTGAGGCTGGGGTTATGTTTCAGGGGATGAAAAATCCATCTCAAGGAGATTTATGATCATTTCAAATATTCCACAGCCAGGAGCTCACACGGATCAAAAGCAGTGCTCATAGCTGCCTCTTACGACATTAATTAAGATGCTTCAACAAGATTATAGACGTATTTATTGCAAAGCTGTGATGGCCAAACCCTTCCATGAGGCAGGACAGCAGAACAACATTATGGGAGATGTGCAAGTCACAGGCTAAGGAGCAATCGAGAAGTCGGAGCTGACGTGGGATGCAGAAGGGAGCATTCAGCTTGTGAGACTCCGCTGAGCACAGATGTGCATACCTGCAATGTTTCATAAGCAAATAGCAGGTACCCCTCCAGCTTTTTGCAGACATACCCAACAGAGCAAAGTGGACTCCTTTCATGTTCTGTCAAATATTTTTGGCAGTGGGTGCATTCCCTCACGTTGTAATGAATTTTGCACTGAAGGCACCCTGAGTTTTCGCCAGCACAGAGCCATCTTTCAGCCTTCGTGGCACAAATCAAAAGGGGCTCATCCAAATGACTGAAACCCTCGAGCTGTGCCACAAGAGACCACTTTTTCATTATCAGGCTTTCTTTGTGCCCACAGTTACAAGAAGGAATAATACACATCGCATAAATGGCAAAGTAATTGATTCTATCTGCAAACCAAGTAGGCAGATTTTAAATAACACAGTGCCAAGGGCCCACTTGGCTCGTTTGAGAGCACTGTGGATGCTCAGGTCCCCTTGCAGCTCTCCCCATCAGCATTTCTAGTACAGCTACCTGAGTTTTGTAATGGTCAGGAGCAGGTGCAACGACTGGGAAACGCTTAAACCAGTAAACACCAGTTTCCTGGTGGGCAAGGGTGCAAAACTTCCTGCTTGTTGTGACTGATCCCACTGGGAACACCGAGCAGGCAATGCTAGCAGCAAGGGAACAAGGAAAGTGTGGCTGGAGTGATCCCATCATGGCTCTAATAACATTAGAAATCTTTTTACTGGCTTTAATGGGATTTGGATCAGGTGCAAAGGAAGCCACCTTACATTCCCCAGATCTGTTACTCCTACCAGCACAGCAAAACAATCAAATCCCAAGCATCTGTTTTCGCATGTCTGCACTCCATGAAGGATATAATCCCCCCACATCCACTCACAAACAACCTCTGCAGTTGTTAGACAACTTGTTTCTTAAGCTATTAATGAGAGGAATTAGTAAAGTAGGTAAGAAAAGGAAGTAAAGAATTAAATACAAATTTTTAACTTGGCATTTTCCCCTCGAACAACGTTGCTGCGTATTTTAAGCAACCAACCATCCAGAAGGGGCCTGTAAGTGGCTAGAGCTCTACTGGCAATATTATTAATTTTAGTATCCAGAGAGAGGGAAACAAAGTACTCAAAATGCACATGAGAGCCTCCCGTGTAACAGAGCTGTGCTGCATGTCCAAACCCATTGCCAATGCTGCAGGAACTGCAAGAAAAGCCACCTGATTTTTCCAGATTCTGCCTGTGCTACAGTTTAACATCAAAGGGAGCATTCAAAAAATACTTCATTATGCACAGTGTTGGCTGAGGTTTGTCACTATTCCTTGCCCTTCTAATGAAGAGATTAAGTGGATTTACAGAAAGACATAAACTCCTTGGTGTTTTCCTAGATAAAGAATCCCACTCCTCCTCATTTAAAAGCTGCTAGCCTTGCTGCAGGTGGTAATTATGTTGAGGGTGAATTGCTGTGGTTTCTGTCTGGCAACACCCAGCATTGGCACATGCAATCCCCACAGTGTCTGGAAACAGCATTACATCAAACCATCCAAGCTAGTGGCTTACACAACCAGCTACAGCCCTTTGAAATCTGTCAGCTCCAGTGACTTGCTGTGTGCACTTCTGCTTCTCAGACATCAGCTTCATCACTTTCATCACACAGGTATCAGCCTCCTTTAAAAATAAAATTTGGAAGCATTGACCTTTAGCCTAACTTAAAATCTTAGGATTAAAAAAAAAAAATCTACATATCAAACAGCAAAGAACTGCTTGATTTTAACACCAAATCTGACCTCAGTTCACAAGAGGCTGTGGGTGCATCCATGCAGCACTATGGAGGGGAACCTCAGAAAACACAAAACCAGACGGCACCAGAAAGAGAAGCTGCAAAATTCTGCTTGTGAAACTTATTCGTGAAATGGGTTAATTTGGAGCTAGCCTACAGATCCCTAAGGCAGGGCAGCACTGCACACTGTAAGCAGGCACATCCCATCATTAAATCTAAGAGCGATGGATCAGGTTCTTAATTAAAATCAGTTCTGCTGGGATCTCTGCACCAAAATTAAAAATCACTGAGAAATCTCAAATCAAACAAGGCGTTCATGTCTCCAGCTCTCAGGCAGCCATGTCATATTACGTGAAGACCTGTGAATAAGAATTGTCTCCTGAAATCAGTGGGACCAGACATCAAGCAGGGACTGCTCAGCTCAGCACAGCTGTATCTGCAGCATGGCTGTGTGCTAAGTAGGCAACAGCCTAAGCCACAGAATCACTGCATTTTCTACACGATTTGAAAACAAACACGTTGTACTTTAACAAGAAATACTGTAACTATGTCCTTGGAGGATTGTTGTTCTGTACCAAAGAATTATTTCCCTTCCCTCTCCTCCCCCACTTCCCTCCCCTATGAATTAGTAAATGAATTTCTGCCACAAACCCTCAAACCATATTCTTCCCAATCAAAGAGTCAAACGATACCCAAGAGAGCAAGGCAGCACAGAACCAGTGAAATCCTGCAGACAGCCAGACTGGGTGGAAAGCTCCTGTCACTGCCACACACAGATGGGCACACACAGAAAGCCTATGGGGGGAAAACAGGACAATACCAGAAGGAGGATTACATCCAAGCTACGTTGCTGGAAAATGTTCTCCTGCAACTGGACAGCTGAATCATCTGCAACCAGACCCAAAAAAAAAGATGATACACAACAAAAGGCAGTCCATGTAATTTAATAAGCAAGCACAGTTTTGGTGTTTTGCCTTCTTTTTTTTTTTTTTTAAATTTTGACCCTACACCACAAGTTTGGAAACAATTCCTTAAGGGCAAGGTCCATATTATGGGAGAATCCAGCATGGGCACTTATGGGCAAATATATTACCATTTGCATATATTTACAGGGGAAATGAAGCCTGCAGTTTAGCTCAGGGTCTGCACGTCGGTGTTGTAGCAAATGGGGGACATAATGTGTGCCTGTGAACTCAGCCAGAATACAGATCCAAGAAGATGGGATTCTTATAATGGTTTTTTTTGTAAGACGCAGTGCTACAGGGGCTAAATAAAAAGCTTTTGAAAAAGTCATTGCACATAGCATGAGAATAAAGTGCCAGTCCCAGCAGTGGCCGCACAGCCGGCATCCACATTGTACAACAATCGCACAGCTCAAATCGTGACTATGAAAGGACAGCCCAAGCAGCAGGTGGGATGGAGGGATGGCAGGGGGCCACAGCCCAGCACCTCTCTCTCCAATCTCTCTGTTCATCAGTCATGTCACACGGGCTGTTCCCCTGCAAGGAACATCCAGAGGAACAGAGGAACTAGAAATGCGTGTCCCGGGCAGGGGAAGCAGCTGGCAGGCATCTGTAATTGAATTCCAGGAGGACCTGGGCTATTTTTAAAACTCTCTGTAGGCTGGCTTTCTCTTTTTTTTCTTTTTTTTTTTTTTTTTAAACAGGTGAACATTTCCAAAACTCAACACAGTTTTAAAGTTTCACTGCATGCATCTCTGAGTTCCAGCACCGTGTAAAAATCAGGCGACGGCAGCAAAGCACGAGCAATCAGAACCAGATCCTAAAACTCTGCACCAAGGAGGGAAAAAAATAATCCATTTTCTCTGTAACTGTATATTTTAAGGATAAAGAACTTTTGTCTTGAAGCGCAAACACACAAACCCTCTTCTACTGTATTTATACCCTACAGGGACACTGATTTTCTAACAACTCCAAAATAAAACAAATGTCATTCTTTATGTGCTGTGCTCCTGCAGTATCTAGTAACCCACAGCTCTGAGGGCACGCTGGTATTTAAGGAATGAAGCCCTATAAAACTCAGGCTACGGAACGGGAAGAGTTTTGCTGTTTTCTTTCCGTAAGTGGTACCAGAATAAGGTGTTTCCATTTGAGCAGTCAAACACTTTCAGCACTGGCAGAGTCAAGCAGGACCCCTGGCATGCTTTTGTTCATAAGCAACCTGACCTGCTCAGGCTGCAGTCAGAGCTTTCCACACCTTTGGAGCTCCTTTATCTTCTGTAATGCCTGTTAGATGATAACCAGAGTCCTAATAGTCCCTCTCCACAGCTTGGGAGAAGAATGGCCCTTTATTCTGAGAGGAGGCATGTTGGTAATCTCCAGCTGTCAAGACCTCTGAATCTGTTTACCTGTCTGGGCACTCCCTCTGCTCATGAGAGGCAGGGTCTGGCACCACTTCCGTACCCATCCTTGGAAGGATCCGCAACGGATGGTTAAAGGACCTGAAATACAGCTCAGCATGGCTGATATGGAGCGGGAAAAACCAAAGCCTGCTAGAGCTGCAGTGAGGAAAAGTTCTCATTTTGCTCACAGCACAGTCCAGTCTGAGCTGCACTCATTTATTTTCTGAGTTGCTGCAGCAAGTTAAATTCTCTGATGATAATGAGCAGTCACCAACTGCATCACCAACTCATTAAATCAACTCAGTATCCACTCGTTAGCAAATACATTTAGACTCTCTGGTTTTAAGACTCACTGGCTAGCAAAAGCACAGCATATGATGTTTGTTGGGCTATAATTTCTATTATTTTTGTTCTGATTTGTGGAAAATGATCCTTATGTAGCAGCAGCATGCCTCCCTCTGTCTTTTGACTGTGCTAGATTATACACAAAACCTGTTACTTTTAAAAAATAGTCAGAAGATAAAGCCAGGGATCATTTTTCAGCTCTTTGCAAGACAGGGTTATGTAACTATAAGTAACAATGTATATTTAAACATGGGTCTGCTGCGTACAGAGAGGTGAAGTGAAAGAACAGAGGAAGAGCAACAGAAGAGAAGACAAAAACCTCTTAACCATCAAAAAAGAAAAGCATCTTGCGATGCTTATTAATACAAAAACAACTCCAACAATAACTTCCTCTTGGAAATACAATAGATACACGATAACAGAACGTGTATCATATAAAGTGCTATTATTTGTTGAATATTCCCCAGACGCACAACCAGTACACCTGATCTTATCAAACAGCATTGGAGTTTGTTGCAAGCACGGCTTTATAAATGGCTATTTTCTTACTGTAGTGGTGGCAGGGGAAATGTTTAAGAGGAAAATGTTTTGACTGCCATGCAATCAGGCTGCCTGTAAGCAGTATATTCTGGCCCTCAGAAAGTAGGGGAGATTCAATACAGCTCAAAATTTTGGAGGGTTTGGTTTCTTCACAGCTCCTGGGCAGCGCTATTACTCTTTTCAAGGGCAAGACAATGAACATTAGCTTCCATCAGAGGAGGAAAGATGGGATTTCAAATGATACTTTGGAGAAATGGTGAATGCTGCAGGGTGGGGAAAGGGGAAGCAGTTCTCTGTCTTTCAGCTCTGTTATGTCAATTTGCTCCTCAGCTGGTTATCAATAAAAACTGTTGCTTAAATTTAAAGCTGCCCCAGATGCTCCGCATTTGGTGGGGTTTTTTTCCTCCCCACAGTCCAAGGATCTTCTCTTTTTTTGCACAGAACTGGATAAAAGGTGAGAGGTTGACGGCAAGAACATCTGCAGCTTCCCACAGGCACCCCTGTGCAATGCCACCGGGGAGTCACACACAAAATAATTTATGGAAACTCCTCACAGGCCACCTGCACTCCCAAACCTCAGTGCCTGCACTCCGGCATCCTCTGCCAAAGCCCGCATCCTCAAAGGCGGGGAGGCACCTCTGCTGCCTGCAGAACCCCTTCCCGAGGCGGCGGCAAAGCGGGAGAGGGCCAGGTTAATAAATAAAGCGCTGTTCCACGCTCTTGCGGCGAGGCGGGGGCAGCGGGGAAGGAGCGGGGGCTCTGTTTGTCCCCCGGTGCCGCTGCCGCTCCCGCCGCGTTACATAAGGCGCAATTCCCGGCTCCCTCGGGCGGCGCAGGGGATGCGTGCTCCATGCAAATCCAGCCCCGCAGGAACCTCGGGAGCCATTTCTCAGCTCCTGACGGCGGGGCCGCGCTCCCCGCGGGCTCGGGGCCGCCGCACGGAGCCAGACACTGCGCCCATTGCATAACAGCGCCCGCGCCTCCCCCGGCGGCCCCGCTCACATGCGCCGCGGTCACATGCCCAAACAGCTCATTAAATCGCTGCCCGGGCAAAGGCGATTACAGCACGGGGGCCAGTTTTAAAGGTGGAAGCCGGCGCCTTGCACTCGCNGCGGGGCCGGCACCGCTGGGGCGCTGCTCTGCCCCGTCCCGCTCCCAGCCGCGCCCGGCTCCCACCCAAATCACCCTCCTGGCACGTGTGGGGAGGGCTGGGGACCTGCCTCCCCTGTCCGATGCGTGCTCGCCACACTTGTCACTCACACAATCCCAGGATTGTTAGGGCTGAAGGGGGGGACCTCTGGAGAGGAGATCACTCTGAAGGGGACCTCATCCAGTCCAACCCCCCTGCCTTGGTGACAAAGGAACGCGTCCAGGTGGGTTTTGAAATGCCTCCAGTGTCATCTGGAGGGATTTTCTGCAAACAAGGCAGGTGGTATTTGATAATAGATACGTACTAGCTGTTGGGGATAAAACATGCTCCTCCCCGTGTCAAAGACGAGGGCCAGGTGCCCTCCAGGCAAGGGGGTCCCTCCCAGTGTCACCATCTGCAGGTCTGCATCCCCGCGGGTGTGACAGCCACGCATCACAGTCAGGTGCTGGGAGGAGTGGGGGGTTAGCACACGCCCCAGGTCTCCTACCAACATCCATCTCGCTGCCTTGGAAGCTGGCAGCCACCCCACCCAGGCCGGGCAGCAGTGCCTGTGTGCCACAGGCACGTTTGTAGGGGAGGGTGCTCCATACGAGCCTCTCTGCTTTGTCTTTTGTTGGATCACCCCCTTGGGTTGCAGACTTTTGGAGCCACCTTGACCCAGAAATCCTCCTTCAGGAGAACACGCACTGCAAATCAAGTTGGCCAACACAGCAGGAAGAGTCTCTGGAGTCTGTACAACTCAAGAAGCGACTCTTTTCGCGTATGCCAACATTTCAGCAAATTTCTAAAAGCATGTTTTTTTCCAATAGAAGCCAACTTCAGAACAAGAATTTATACAGTAAGCCAAGCTTAATAAATTAATTTTTTTTTTTAAGACTTCATGCCATTTTTCCCCCCAACAAATCTTTCATTCACAAAGCCCAGGAGCACACTCCTTGATTTAGGGAGGAGAGAACAGGCGCCCTGCCAGCCTGCGAGGTTCTGCACTGTCATACGCTAAGTCCTGCTTCCACTTTGAGAAAGACCTTTCTCTCAAGGTGAGTCACTCAGTCCTCTGGAGAGGAGCCCGAAACGGGAGTGAGCTTGTGATACTTAAAACTGCCCTGTGCTGCACTGCCACGTGCCCACGGTGGTGCTACCTCGCTGTGCAGCAAGCTCGGGGCAAGAGGCAACGCTGTGCTCGAGTAGCCTGTCAGGGGGGACGTCAGTTCCCTTCCCTTGTCCTTCAGCAACCCTCCTCACCACAAAAAAAAATCTAGAATTACCAAAGTTCTGGGCCTAAACACAGCGCTCACCGAGTCAGAAACAAGCATTAGGCCAATGTATCTGTTGACCAATCCCAGGGAAAAAAAAAAAATAAGACAGCTTCCCCAGGGTGGCTGTTGCTCAAGTCAGATGGGCAGTGGAACTTGTTTTAGCTGCACATGTGCTTTCCTAGCAGGAACGCGTGTGAAAGAGCCCCTTTATGCAGGGCTGCAGCTGCCTGGTGCTGCTTTGCCACCTCCTGTGGCTCTGGAGGCCCCTGCTGGAAGACGGAGCTGGACAGGCACGGCATCGGCAGGGGCAAGAAGGCAGCCGCTTTTCAGCTGCGAAATCAAGACTTGAGAATCATGCAGAAGAGGCTGGAGAAAACTCTTTTAATTTACTCTGATTTTACTGCCTCACAGTTCTTGCAGGGGGCAGAGCCCCAGCTGGCTCAATAGCAAAATCCCTCTGCATAAGGCTTAGCAGCAAAACAGACAGATAGTGATCAAAGTACTGAACTTAAGACACAGAAGCCATAAACCGTGGGGCAGATCAAAAGAAAACATTATTCCAGCAACATTTCCTTTCCTCCTCCCAAATAAAGTCTTTCTTCAGCTAAAAATCGGGAGAAAGAATAGACAAAAGGAAAAAGTATGTGCAAAAATAGGAAAGAGAGATAGAGTTTAAAGAGACAAAGGAATCGTTTCTTTAGTTTCAAATTGTTTATAGTTTTAAAATTAGGTTAAATACATGACGAATTAAAGTATATATCAAATAGTTGACTTCCTGGGGTTTTTTTTCTTTAAAAAAAAAAAAAAAGGAAGTAAAAGACCTGCATTTAGAGTGCTAGAATTTGCTACTGAGTTAAAACAAGCTCTTTCAGTATCACAGGTAAGGAAATAATCTCTTTGTATAAACAGCTTCATCTAAGTCAAGAGACTCCCTGCAGACCACAGTGGGGACAGCAAACCCTTCTCAGCAGCCTCGCTGACACTCAGGTGGGGCTCCAGAAGGAGCCAGCTCAGCTGCCACCCCCCAGCCCTGTGCCCACACACAGCCAGCACTGCTCTCACCTGCAGGCACAAATCGGTACCACTTTGCCCAGGTTTCTGCAATACAAATTGCTCATTTCTCTCTAAGCACACCCCAACCCCAAGTGGTCTCCTAAACTTGCTGCTCTGACTGACGTTTTGGGTCGTTTCGGTTTTTTCCTCCACGAAAACATTTCCACACGCAGAACAAAAATCCAAACTCAAAACAATAAAAATCTGAGGTTTCCCCGGGCATGATGTTGTTTGCTGTAAGAATACTTAAATATGAAAGAAAAGAAGAAATGGTTCAACTTCCATTTTTTCAAACGGCCCCTTCTAAGTCCTTATGGTTGGTTTTATGGTGAGAATTATCATGACTACACAAAGTGCCAGCAACAACCAGGACAAATTTAATAAAGACTGTGACATATAACCACAACAATCCTCTGTGCCATCCAGGGTGAATTTACTGACCAGCACACACTTTATTGCTAGCAGTGAATTACCACTGTTACATCCTCTGCCTCAAAAATGCAACCTAGTTAATGTGGCTCTGCTTGCAAAACTAAGAATCCTCAGGCTGCACAGTCTATTCTCCAGAACGTTTTTAGCCCCCTTGAAAAAACTGTAAAAGAAGAACTTCCCAACGATGTGCAGGGCTTCCAGCATTTGTTTAAATGCAAAGATTTTCATTTTTAGAGAGCCGCAGTCAAATATTTGTATATTTAGAAGAGTTTGGTTTCTTAAAATGCTGAACTGCACCCAGTAGAGCAGCCTGGGAGGAACCTTAGAGCTGGGAACCTCTAACTGGTCACAGCTGAGAAAACACCTGGTTCAAGGGAAGCTTGTTGTTCCCCTGGAAGCAGTAAGGAGTCTTAAAACTGAAAGACCTGAGAGTCAAGGTTGTCTAAATTTCTTCTGCAGCAGAGACAGGCAGACTGGCATCCAGCCCTACTGGATGGAGGGCTAATGGGACACAAATGCTGCTGGAGACAGCTAAGGAGTAAAAAAATCAAGTTTTTTGCAAGAAAGGGGGAAAAAGTAGAAAAAAAAAAAGGGGGGAGGGAAGGGTAAAAAGCTTGCAGGAAAAAGGAATATAAGGAGACTTGGCTCGTGTAACTGCTCAGTAATTGGGGACAAAATGTTTTGGACAAGTCTGCCAAAAGAATTTCAGAGTGACAAGGCCCTGTCCCCAAGCCCCAGTGACAGCTCTGTACCTGGAGTTACCGACCCCGGTCCCGACCTGCTGAGCACGTTTCCCTGTCCCCAGCTGAGGGCCAGCAGTGCCTCTTGCTGGCACCCCTGGCAGCAGAAAGGATCCCCACGTGTGAGCTCCGAGCGGGGAGCAGAGGGTTTAATGAGGCCTCGTGTGCTGCCCAGGAACAGCTGCTGCGAGGCAAGCAGGGCACAACCTGCACAAAGTGTTCATCGCAAGGAACACTTCCACGCTCTCTGCAAAAAGCCTTCGGGTCAAAGTGACACTGAGAAAATGAAGCTCATAATCCTCAGGGCAATCACCAACTCCAGAGCAGGCCCCTCATTGAGCAGCCCGGTCATCACACATCATTTAGGTATTCTGGTGTTTTCCCCAGGAACTGCAGAGGTCAGGTAACCATAAACGAACCTGGCTTTTATTTCAGTAAATAAACACATGCATAATTCAACAAAGCATACTTCGAACGCGGGGATTTGTACAATAAAATTGGAAGAACAGACACACTAAAGATTCAGAGAAATCCCAAATAAACTACTTGTAATTAAAAAATCTCATGATTTTCAAGCCAGATCTCGTGATTTGTTTGTGGCCTGACTCAGGGTTTTCAGTGCTTGGGGCTGGCAACTCTGACTAAGCAGGGATATGAAATAAGAGCGAGAGTGACTGCCCGCCAGGCTTCTGTTTTCCTGGGACAGAAGACAAAGCAGCTCTGACAATTCCAGCTGGCAATACCATCCAGGCACTCCTCCAAGGCCAAACATGCTGGGTAAAATCCTCATCAGACAAAAAAAAAAAAAAAAAAAAAAGAGAAATCCTATCAGAAGCAGTTACTGTGGTTGCTTAATAGCTGTTTTCCGAAGTTCAATATAGCATATACTTTCTTTTTCTTGAAAAGGGGGAGATGGGCCACATTACAGACTAATCCCTTGTCAGATGTCATTAGTGATGAAGTCCCTCAGAAATTACATCAGTTTGAAACGAATCAGAAAACGGCGAGTTTCCATTTCCTCCTCCTGCCTGGCTAGACAGAGACCTCGGGATCAGCTTTCATCTGCGGCCTGGAATCAACCCTCCTCCGCGTCTTGCTCAGTGTGGCAGGGGCGCTAAGCAAGTAATTGCCACCGTTAAAAAGAAAAATAGCTCGCTCTTGCTCCTGCTCCCCGTCCCTGTCAGATACCAGCTCCTTCATTAGGCTTCCCGGGAGCTGTCTCAGCACACTGCAGGAGATTCTCCCTGCTCCTGGTGCAGGTGGGTGCATCCAGCTGTGGCACACATCTCCAGCCACCGCCCTTGCGTGCTCCTGGTGATGCCAGACCGGCAGCTGTCCCCTCCCTCCTGACGACCCCGAGTGTCCCCTCACACCTGGTATCTGGAAAGGCAGCCTGGGCAGGGAGTGGAATCTAATTTCCACCCCTCTGCAATGCTCCCAGGGTGATGGATGAGGAGCAGAAGCATAGGAGGAGGTCGAGCAGAAGGGCCTTGCTGGTTCTCGGTGCTTTTGCTTTCCCTAGTAAGGCAAGAGCATGCCCCATCCTGGTATCTGAAAGGGAGGTATCTTTAATTCTTTGTGCTTGGACCAACTAAACCAAAACAATATCATAAACTGACATTTTCTGTAGAAACTCAGTGCCTGAAACACATTTCTGGATCATAAATCTTGGACTAGAGCAGTTTATGTAATGCCACCTATTCACGCTGCCCTAAGTAACCATAACTAACCATTCCATTATAATGAGTCCATTATCCCCTGCTTTATTGTATTTTCTCTTAAAACAGGGATCAAAGATTTGGATCTAGTGGCATCATGCCGATTTCATTTTTATTACTGGCTCCCTAGGTCTATCATAAATATTCATTGGCCATCCTTAATACAAGGCATTGAATTCTGCTCACTGCTATCTCTGGTGCGACTGCAAAGTACAAACAGGGTTGTTGCTCAAACATATTAAATAAAGCAGCAGCAAATTTGTGACAGTCAACAACAACGACAGCAACAACAACAACAAAAAAAACCCACCCAGAAAACAAAAGAACCCTTTTCCCCTTCCAAGGAAATTCAAAACCAAAGGAGACATTTTCTCTCGCCCCCTCCACGACTACTGCAGACATTTGACTGCTGTGGGAATTGAGCTGTGCAGCAGCAGCAGCAGCAGCAGCTGACCTGCTCCCACAGACAGGAGACGTTTCTGAAAAGTCCACAGTTGCCACACTGTGGTCTCTGCGATACTGCAGCACTCTCTGTGCTCCCCAGTAAGAATTATAGCCATTACCTGGCAGTGGTACTGAAACTGCTCATAAATGTGGCCTTTTCATACAGGAATTAATTCTGAAAAGAGAGTGGGAAGTGTGTGGGGAGAAACATCCTCCAGAATCATAGTCAGGAAAAAGGTTTATGCAGTTTTATTCTCCTAACTCCCAAAAAACCCTTGCAACCATCCCAAACTTCAGGGTGCCTGCAGTTTGTCTCTCTCACGTGCTCCTCTGGATTCCTTTTCCACCTGAGTGTAGCTGCTCCCAGGGTATGGAAACCCCAGTTGCACCCCTGTGAATTGCTCCTGCTCTGCAAATAAGCACAGACAGAGGCCCCTTGGGATGTCAACTGGGCACTTTGAACAACCACCAGTCACTAACATTAGGGTGGCCATGGGAATTATGTTTTTCCTCCTATTAAGTAACTCTGAGAGGATTTACACGTATCGGTTGCTTTATATTCTAAGCAAGAACATCTACTCCATTAAAAACAAAACAATATGCTAAGACACCGAATGAACATTCTAATATTTATCTTCTAATGTAACTCCACCACGGAGGTAAAAGAAAAAGAGAAGGACTAGGAATAAATAACCTAAAATAAATATTTGTATTTATGCCTATGAATCTATCTTCACACAAAACTCCACACACCTGGAGATGTGAACCATTTGATAAAACTGTTGACTCATTTTACATATTAACTTACAACATATCTTTGGTCATTTACCTAGTCCCTTGCCAATCTAGGATCTGCTAGAACCTTCCACTAAATTCCTAAAAATCTGCTTTATTCATAATTTAAAATAAAGAAATAAAACCAGTCAGGAAGAAAACCTTGATCCTGATGCCTCCATGATGTAGAATTTGATTCAAAGAGCTATAGCAAGCATGGAATTTAACTTCTAGATGTACTGAAGTCTTTAGTGAAATTCATCTCACCTGTATTCAAAACAACAACAAAAATAAAATCCAGTTGCTGTTGTTCACAAAAAGGACCCTGATCAGTTCCATGAATATTGTGCCTGAGTAAGGTAAGATTAATCATCCTCAGAGCTCCAAAAGTTTCATTTATTAAACAGCTCTCTTCTCTCACACTCTTTTTTATTTGTTTTTAACAAATAGCAGTATCAATAGAGAAGGATGTCAAACAGTTTGCAGGCAGTTATGATTTTCTTGCCGGTTTGCTCTTCTTTAGATCACACCCATAGGAAGGAATTAATGTGAAATAAGAAGGGCAAGCCCCCTATGTCCCATACACTGCGTGAAGGGGGAATTCCAGAGCAGAAGTCGGTCACTTGAAGTTCAGAGCACGGAACAAGCTACTCCAGTTTTATTGGTTTGGTTGATGCTGTCTAAATCAGTAGCTACAAAAGATATTTTACAGCATCAGATGCTCCTTTAGAGGAGAGATGATGTATGTGAGAAGGGCAGATGATACAAGTTCCAAAATAATTTATCAATCAGGATTTGGGTCTTAATATTTCTGAAAGAAAACTGGATAACAACATACCATATTCTTAAAATTTGATAAATATGAGCTGCTGAGAGACTACAACCTTTGGATGAAATGTGTTTACAACCATGTGTTTTTACAGCCTGGGCATCCTGCCATTAGATTTGTTTGCGACTTGAAGAACAAACAAACAAACAAAGGAAAAATAACCAAGGTTTTGAAACAAAAAATAAGTACCACTGAGTAGTGAACACCATTGCTCACTGAACTATCACCTAAGATAGAAGTGCCTTTAGGTCCCTGGAGATACTTTATTTGCATCATGGTGAGTTAACAATTATACATATTAAAGAGAGGGCAAAATCATGACTGCAATGTAGTTAGGCCTGGGTTCACTGCTCAGGTGATTAAACTGCTCCTGCCCTTCACTAGATCAGGACCTGCACTTTGTAGGGGGTCAGGAGGGCTGTCTCCTGAATGACCTGTCCTTGATACACGACTTTGAGTTTAAAGTTCTTGTGCAGCTCGACAAGAGCAATGCGCTCTGCCTGAGACTACCCATGGCACAGACCCCTCACAGCTGGCCCAACCACAGCAGCTCTGAAAAGGCTTCTGAGGGTGACACGACACTGCTCAGGTCCAAAGCTGGAGCAAATCTCTAGGGCCTGTTACTCACAGAAAAAAAAATCTCCCCTTAAAAATAAGTCACGCTTTTCATATACCAAGTTCTCACAGGTTTTTGCACCAGCAACAAATGTGCGTGATTGAAAATCCAGCAGAATGTCTGAGGGCTGTCCTGCAAGGTTGTCCCTCAGTCCAGAACAATGCACATCCCAAGAGGGGTAAGGGGTACCCCAAAGATGAGAGACGTTAATTCAGAATATTCTGGTCGATGCTGCCTGTCACAGCCCCAGAAATGTGCACCAGTAACAACACAACAGCGGCTGATGGCCCGAGGCTCTGAGCACTGTGGCTGACAACACCTGGCTAGAACAAACAACACCATCACATGCCTCCTGGTGTCCCTTTGCTTAATTATCTCAGCTTGAAGCCTAGAGGGGGGAAAGTGAAACTGTGCTCGTTTGTTTTTCTGTAGGTTTTCTCTCTTTGTAAAATGTCAGTGTGTGGGTCTAATGAGAAATTACCACACTTTAAGGTTCTGACCACATTCAGTGTTCAGTCTTGCATATCTGAAAGCTCTGGTGCTCCTGCCACTGCAATTACTGGCTCAGAGGATTTGGGGCAATAGCAAAGCTTGAATCCTCTGCTGCAATGAATTGGTGGAGGCTTCGGTTCTGCAGCTGATCGTCACCTTCACACAAAGCATCTCCAAGACCAAGGGGTTTGTCCCACGTGTGTTTGAGCTTTCACTCATCATTTAACTGCCATGACAAAGCCACAGCAGCAGGTTTTTGACCATACCAGAAGTGCTGGTCACAACCAGGCTGGCACTGCTGGAGGTAACCAAACATTCTTCCTCCCTGCACCTCCAGTCCCTCCCTGTGAAGTGGCTTCCTAAGGAGAGAGTTTTTAATGCAGGATCCTGCAAAAGCGTCCTTTACCAGAGCTAAAATATGTAAGTGATTTCTTTAAAAATTCAGTATAAACAGCACTGAGCGTATGTGTTCTCTGTGGTGTTTCTGACCCCCTGTCACCTCACAGCCACACTGAGCTCAGTGAGGAGAATGGCCTGTTGACAACAGGGAAAAACAGGCCAGTGCACAGGTGTTTTTATACATCAGCGCAAATAAAACTGACAGCAGAAGTAGGGAAAAATTAAATGTAATTCTTCAAAACGCCTGCAGTGCCACTAACCCAAAATGTGAGTAGTAACACAAATAAAGAAATTTGGATCCCACTCTCTCATTTAAAATATGCATTCTTTTGAGGTATGATACATTCAGCAAACAACACATTTTCAGAATTATTCTCTTTTTCCTCCTTTTTTTCTTTTTTTTAACCTACAAATGCAGTTTATCTGAATGCTGCCTAATTTGCACATGCAGATAAGTCAAATCATCTTGAAAGGATGAGGCTATGGAATAGACTGCAGCTTAAGGTGAGAATGTCTGTGATTCAACGAGCTGCAATGCTGGGACACTGTAGTGGCTCCCAACAAAATCTCCTGGCTTCTAAAACCCATTGAGGCCATTTACCCCAGCAGAAAAAGACTTGCAGCTCCCACTGGCTTCAGCTTGCCTGGTAGATAAATACAATAATAAACTGGCACTATTGCTTTTGACAAACTCACTGGACTTTTGTCAACAGCTCCACATGAAAAGATTCGGTTCTTCTGGCACAAAATGACCAAGAGCCAGCAGTGGCCATATGTGGGACCACATCTGACAGGAATAAAATAAATTTGTATTTCCACCAAAGCTGTACTGGTTTTTTCACATGTGTATTTGCTGGTGTTGCTGCAGACAAAGGGGAGAGGACAGCTATCATTTCCTATCTAAAGTGGAGTGTAGAAACATTAACCCTGCAAAACAAAAGGCCACAGAGCTACTTCCACGATTTTAAATCATGAATTAGTGCAAATGTCGAAGAGAAAACCAACATTTTTCATGAGTTTTTCCAAAAAAGGCAAAAAGCGCAACTACTTATTTCTGACAATTAAGCAGCTTACAGAGTCTTTGTTCTACTGACACTTAAAAACGCAGCTCTCAATTATTTATACTGTAGTTCAACACCTAAAACAGTGAGAAGAAGCATAAAGTGTGTGTTCTGCAGCACAGGCACCCCTTCCTGAAGGGTTCCATTCATTTGTTTCTCGGAGGAGCTGCCGTAGGGAGGGGCACACGGGCCTGGATTCTGCCACGCTCTGTAATGCCCTATCACCCATTAGCACGTCTGATCAGATGTAATATACACACGGTATCAGAGAAGATGTTTCCCCTCCAGAGGTGCTGACCTGATTTATGAACAGCTGGGAAATCAGAAGGTTGTCCATACCCAAGGCATTGCCATGCCAGCAGCTGAAGCGAGGCAAGAAGTCGCCATAGGAGCATAATTAGGTCAAGAGTTCAACAACTTCGTCCAGTTCACAGAGGGCGGTTTAATTTAAGCTTCTGAACCCTCTCTGAAGCTGCTGGACCACCCTTCCTGGCCCACCAGCTCTGTTGTATGGACAGACACTTTAAGCAGGGCAGCAAGGTAATGCCAAGATTTTGAACTGCTCCAATCATTTGCAAAGTGAGCACACATCAGTCTACATGTCTCAGGTGCTTTCGGAAATGTTGCTCAGATTCAAACTGAGGTGTGTAAATAGGTCTAGAGGCAACATTCACACAGAAATTAAACTGATATCAAGCACTATGGTGAAACATAAAAAGATATGCCTAAAAAAAATTCAAAAATCCCACTCCAAGATCCTTCTGGGTTTGCAAAATGGGTATAAAAATGGCCAGCAATTATAAACCCAAATATAGATGGGACAGATCTAGTCCAAGCACAGTCCTTTCTGTCCCTCCTGCTTTTCTTCTCACATAGTCAGTCTGAAGCAGGCTTTTAGACAAATCCATTTAGATACTACAGTAGCTATCTGAACAGAGGCAATGTGAGCTCCCTCCACACACTGCTTCCCCGAGTGTTTTAACGTTGTTCTGGAAGAGAGGGGCTGTAGATCAGGTTTCACTCCAGTTAGTGACCTAATCAATACAAACAGGGCTAGGACTTAATGCAGAACTCCCAGGAGATTGCAATAATCACCCACAATTACTTATGAAAGGCAGTCAATGGCCAGGAGGTTTTCTGTGTCATTTATATACCTTAAACCAAACATCTGAAATTAAACTTGGATTCCCAGCATGATTAGATGCTGTGGTGCTAAGCAAGACAAAGCACAAGCAAGTGCTGCCTCATACACTGACTGCGAGGAAATCCAAGGATGGAGTCAGGAGAGCACCAGAGACAGGAAACTCACCACCAAGGGGAGGTGCAACAACAGAGCTGACGTAGTGGGTGCAGAAATAGGTATAAAATCAGTGAAATAAGCCCCTACTCCTATTTTGCCTCCTGTTCCTTCAGCAAATGGCATAGGCTACCTTGCAGTGGTCAGATAAAAGACAAAGACAGGAGGAGGCGCTCAGTGGTGGGAATTGAAGCGAAGAGAGAGGAGGAAATTTTATTTCATTACTTCATCCTTCTTGCTCACTGAGGGAAAGTCTGCAGAAACTGGAGGTTTACCATTTCTGTCAGGTTTATCACAGAAAATCCATTGTGATGGGTGATTAGCAAACTCAGGCTTCCTGTCAAAATGTCCCACGTCCCTCTGTAGGTTTGTTCTGGTTATGACCATTATCTATTTACTACTTTTTTTTTTTTTTTTAAAATATCTGCATACCATAGCTGAATAACTTTGCAGGCACTGAGATCACAGCTCAAAAAAAGATGGGAAACACGCACAGGAGGCTACTCATTGTGCTATTTTTACTGTTCTGAAGTCCATGGCATTGAACAATGACTCATAAGAGTAGCAAGCCAGAGAAGCACTTGCAAAGCATATCCAGGCTTGTTTATTCACGTATTTGTTTGCACTGATTCATCACATTCCTCGGTGTAAAACCAGCGGGACTCCGGAGGAAGCACGGGGGAGAAATTCTGTTTAGAAAGAGCTTCTCCACCCACCACGCACCCCCAAGGTGGTGGAGGTCACATGAGGGATTTGGGAATACACCTCCTCTACCCACTCCTGAAAAGCAGAGCCCCTAGACACCGATGGAGCACATTCCCTCTGATGGCAACTCCCTCCCTTAACTCTGTCTCCCTTTATCAGCATCCACAGCAGGGTACAAGGAGCAACTAAAACAAGCAAATCTTCTTGCTTGTTTCAAGTCCTGCATTAAAAGTGTTGCCTTTTTTCCTCCCCTGAGATGAGTTTAACTTACAGTGGGTCATGTAATTGTTTTGGAGAGGTTTGGCAAAGGGCAGTTACAAAAGCAAATTATTTTTTCCATGTGATGCAGTGGTGTTATGCACCCAGAATGCTACTAGAATAAGTATGAATAGTAATAAAGAATAATAATATCTGCTTCCCCTATGAAATTCTTTTTATGACATTAAAAAAGACTTTGTCTGCCCAGGCCTAACCACAGTTTTCTTCAAGCAGGAGGTGAAGATGGGGTTGGTTTTCTCTGCTTACACTGGTTATTTTTGCACAGGGCAGGGCTGATGTCAGTACTGAGAGATTAGATGATAGCTCTATGATTCATATTTAAGGGTGAATAATGCTGAAAGGATTTGGGGAATACCCAGAAATACGGATAAGAGGAAATTACACAAAAGGCACTGGGATCAGGCTCAGAAAGAACAGGGACAGCTGACATCTAAATCTGAATCTGCCTACTGATAGCCAAAGGAACAGGCAAAATGAAAGAGGCATTTGAGAGACTTGGTTTTGCAAGAGAAAACTGGGCAATGAGGGGAGAGAGGAATGCAAGAAATAATTAGACACTTACAGAGTACAGACTATGTCACTTCTTCCCAAAACTGGCAGCTCTGCTTAAACATTGCAGATTTCCTTTCACACATTTGGGAGCATTAAAAAGCGTGTGGAGTACAAAAGTCTGGCACCACCGGCAGCAGGGAAAAACTGTACAATTGCAATTAAAAACCCCTATATTTCCATTGATTTTACGGTAAAGTCAGCTGTGACAAATGAAGACTAATCTCCAGAAATAGAGAATATCCAGTCTATAATAACTACACATAGTAATACTTGCTACTGCAAGCTCATTTCATCTCGCTTGCCTTGACTCTTATCAAGTCCCTCACACAAAACCATGTAAGGCAGAGAGTTTCTTCCGTTCCAAACCAACTTCCTACCTTACCACACTGTTCCTAAGACACCAAGTTATCCCTAAAACACGCACAAAACTGAAGTCGTGTCAGATTCTCTTACTGCCCCACAGCCAACATTTTAATACCGTGCTGTTAGTTCTATATTTAATATTAAAGTGGGAGCAGTACCTCTTCTGCAAAGTTGGTTTTCTTGTCAAGCATTTCTCGTAACGTCTGAAGGATTTTAATGCAGAGCTTTTCTTCTTTCTCCATTAGCTTCTTTGTGTGATTAATCAACCTGAAAGTAAAATATTAAAACTTAAAGAGCATTGCACATGGTTGCTAAGCCATGCTACAGTTTCTTTATGTGAAAATTGGCCATCACTATAATTTTCCTCAAGGAAAGGAAATAAAAGTGGTCAAGGGAAATGATAATTAAAAAGCAAAATGGGATTTTCAAGGTGTTGGGAGATTTTTGTGTCAATTTGCATGTCTTACTGCCCATACAGGAGGCAGAATTCTACATCTACTTTTTATGAGGGCTTCCAGATTAAGATCCAGACTTGTTATTTCATCCTTTCTTTATTTAAAGGTACCTTATTTGAATCATTATTTAAAGGTAGCCAGTGTTCACCGTGCATCTTGCAAACTTCAAAAGCTACAACCTTTACACCTTACAACTTCTATGATGGTTATAATGTATTTATGATATGATTAGCAAATGGTATTCAGCCAACAGGATTTCCAAAAAACCTTACATGGAAGCGTTCAGAAATACGGACATTTGGATGAAACACAATCGTTGTTTATTCACACAACCACTTGACAAGCCAGAAAACAAGGTACATTTCTGTCTCCAGCTATGGCTGTGACAGGAGTTTGGATTTCAGTCAGCTGAAGCCGATACCAGAAGCAGCCTTTCTGTCTTTGTGCAGAACAGATCTGTGCACAGGTCCTTGCACTGGTTCACACATTGCTGGAGAAATGTTTGTGAGAATAGGAAGGGAGGAAATCTGAAGGCCTTGGACAGGGTTTTTCAGTTTTGCATTTTGATGCTGGCTTCGAACAGGAAGGACAGAGGACATGGGATGGGACAATCTCAAAATTAATTTTTTAAAAAATTTTTTCCAAACATATAAAGTATATTGTTATAATGTTACCTCTGCAGAATATGCAAATAGCCAAGGAATCAGGAGAGCTGCCAAATGCATTCATCTCCCCCAAGTTATCTCTGTTTAAATTATAGTTTCTCAAGGGCGGGGAGGGCATCTCACTCGAGGACTAATAAAAAATTTGCAAGACTCTATTCCAGTGCACAGACTGCAAATAAAACAACTAATAATTCAAGACCAGATAGGGGTCCCAGTGAAATGTATTTTCAAAGAACTGTTGGCAGTTTAAAATAAAAATATCTATTTGCTGTACCAAAAAAAAATCCAACAAAAAACCCACGAGCCTTGAGCAGCCCACTGCTTCATTATGAATTCTTGAAATTTCTACTATGGAAAATCTAAGTTTCTGCTGTAGATTTGAAGAAATGTAATAGCAAAAGTAGCCCATTAAGAAAACAGAAGTAGGTTGAGCCTGCCACAATTTTAACAAGCCACTAAAATTTCTAGCAGGGAAGGCAAGCAGCCCCTCTCTCTGCTCTCCAGACAACAAAACTGCTGAGAAATATAAAATACGGAGCAAAAGACCTCACTTTAAGCTTTCAGCAGTGAACTCGGACACCTGCATGCTTAAGTCCCTGCTGAAAACCAGAGGTAAGTGCTGTTGAAAATGTTAAAACCCTGCCATCTTTCCCAGAGAAGCAAATAGGCCCCTGTGCACACCACTTACTTGGACATGAAAGCACCGCATCTTATTCTGGCATCGCTGCCCTCAGGAAACAGGAGCTCGGGGCTGTGCAGCACATCCACCAGCACCGAGAATTCGGCTTGCATCATGGGGGTGAACTGCTGCTCCAAGGAGGACACCACATCCTGGGGAAGACAGGAGAACATCCGTAACTGCAAGAGAACTACGACAACATCGCTGTGGAGTCGCACAGTTCAGCAGGATGCACTGCTTGACCCGGTGTGATGGCCAGCTGCAGGAGCCCTGGGCAACCCAGGTGCTTGTGAAGCCACCTCAAGCCTTTCTTCACGCCGCTCCTCACGCAGGGCAAGGGGGAGCAGGTGCCCGTTGTTATTCTCTTTCAAATTTCTCCTCTGCAGTACTGCTCACAAAACCTGTGGCAACTGTCAGGATGATATGGTGTGCTGGAAAAACAATGCTCCTCACACAGTTAGTGGGTCACCTCAGGTGTTGTGTCCTTGGTGTTTAGGGCCCCTCCGTTTGTCTGGGTCCTGCTGTTTTCTCGGTTCGTAAACCCCTGATGCTGTTTAGGCTCTACCTGCACAAGGTGATCTCCATCTCATGGCAATCTCCAGTGACACAAACATGGCACAGCAGCTCCTAAAACCTCCAGTGTCTCCTCTGCAGCCAGAACAGAACATGTGGCCATAAAAAGGCAGAAAGGAGATGCTGCTCTGTGGAGCATTTTGAGGAGAATGCAACTTGAATATTGTGTGCAGTTTTGGGCACCACAATGTAAGTGTCCAAAGGAGGGACATGAAGATGGTGAAGAGCCTGGATGTCAAGCCACACAAGGAGCAGCTGAGGGTGCTTGGTGGAGAGGAGTGAGGTGAAGAGGAGACTGAGGCCAGAGCTCACAGCAGTTCTGCAGCTTCCTCACGAGGGGAAGAGGAGGGGCAGGCCCTGATCTCTGCTCTGTGTGACCAGGGACAGGACCCAGGGAACGGCTGGAGCTGTGTCAGGGGAGGGTTAGGGTGGATATCAGGGAAAGGTTCTTCCCCCAGAGGGTGGTGGGGCACTGAACAGGCTCCTCAGGGAATGCTCACAGTCCCAAGGCTGCCAGAGCTCCGGGAGCATTCGGACAACATTTTCAGGGATGCACAGGGTGGGATTGTTGGGGTGTCTGTGCAAGGCCAGGAGCTGGACTCGATGATCCTCGTGGGACCCTTCCAGTTCGGCTCTTTCTGTGATACCTCCTGCCCCTCTCTGACTTCTGTAGGAGCCGAATGCCAATCCTGGATCAAAAGGCCCTGCTTCAACCAGACACCAGAGAAGAGCTGAGCCTTTGGCCTCCCCCACACAGAAGTGCAGTGGCTCCTCTCATCCAGCACTAAAAACGCACTGGGCCTGTCTCTGGTGTTTCCCACACCTGGCACGTGTGAGATAACTGCACTCCCACTGCTGCCCAAGCCATTTGCTCTCTCTCTACCTGTAGTTTCTCTATGATATTCCTGTAATCCCACGCAGGCCCGCCAAGAGCTTCTTTGAAGCGAGGTCCACTTCGGGCTGACATCCTCCACCCCATGGCTGCCCTCTGCACCATGTTGGAGTGGCTCTTCATGAACAAGGTGTTCACCTGGCTGTCCAAATCCACTGGAATCGCAATCCCACGGTTCTTTGCTTTAATAGGAAGAAAAAAACCAAGACATTTACAGTGGCGAAAACTTGAAAATCTTACAGAGATCATGGCATGCCAAAGCCTCATCCTGTTGAAGTTAAGGGGCAGGGTGATAGCACTTCAACAGGTTTTAAAAATAAGGATCATAAAATAAGAACCCTTAAAAATAAGCATACCTAAGTGAAAGCATACCTGGTAGAAATCAGTCATAATCTAGTTAAAGAAAGCAAGCTGTACTACTTTAAATGAGATGAGGATCATTTCCAGCATATATTTTCATAGACACGGACATTTATTTTTTAAAACAGCATAATTTTTCTACTAACTTGAAAAAAAATCCAGAGATATTAACTAATAAGAGTAACAAAAGGAGTATGTGTTATTACTTCAACAGTTTGACTCCATTCAGAAGCAAATTCTGAAATTTTTCTTTCTAGTGGACATATGCACATTTATCCAATTTATCCCAAGTGCTCTCTGTTGCTTTACTGTGTATTTCTCTTGTGAAGACCTTGAGGAACCAAGTGCATACAAATTAAATTTGAAAAAGACTGTATCCTCTTCTCTCTGGGTTTCTTATACTGCTAGGGTTGCTAAACCCTGGATTCCTGGATGGTTCCTGGATGCCACTGCAAGATATCCAGTAGTTAATAAACATCTGATAGGCTAACAGATAGTTAAAAGCATTTAACCAATAGCTAAAAAATGCTCATTTTTTTCTTTTTTAGACTTAAGAGGCAGGAAATTTCAGTAGAGAGTATCAGAATAAAAAAAAAAATGAAGAGAGACTTGCAGGAATTCTTACAGGGCATCCACTACTAAACTCCTATTGCATCCTGAACAGTTGTTTGAAAGGGAAGGTTGAAAGGCAATGTTAGAAGGTATCTGCCCTCTCCCCCAGTAAAATCTCTGTGGTAGCTGCTCCTTTCCATTCCACTGGGGATGAGAGTGACATTGTTCTCTGGTTCAGCATGAGTAGTCTGAAATTCAACCAATAAACAAGAGTTTGCCCCATCCCTGGCAGTGCTCCAGGCCAGGCTGGATGTGGCTCTGAGCAACCTGGGATAGTGGAAGGTGTCCCTGCCCCTGGCAGGGGGTGGCACTGGATGATCTTTAAGGTCCTTTTCAACCCAAACCATTCTGTGAGTCTATGATCAATACAGCAATATCTCTGAAAGATCAGGTCGTGTTCCAGTGATTAGGCTCTGTATTCCATGACATTTCACTTAATTTTTGTGGCACGGCTTATGTTTAATAAAAACTTAGAAGTAAAATAGAGCAGTTCTAATCCATTTGTAATAATGGGAAATAATAAGTAATTTTTCAGTTTTCCTTACTGAAACAAGCTGAATTTTAAAAAACCATTAGCCCAAATTGCAGTTCTGCACGACATTTCTCTGAGGTATTTCCCCACCTTTCCACACTAACACACTTTCCGCAGTGGGGGAAGGCATCAGAAATATTCCACCTCTCCCTCCCAGCTCTAAAACATATGGAGCTTTAGGTCCTGAAGGTGTGAAGTCAGCAGATGCCCTTCTGTCCCAAGCAGCCTATGCCTCCAGCCCCACGGGAGGATGTGCAGGCACAGGCACCACACAGCTCTGATGAATGAAGGCTGCAGTGCTGCCAAGCACAGTGAGTCACAGATCCCAGGCACAAACTTTCTCTTCCCTTCAGGACTAGATTGAAATGACAGCTTTTATTACAAACCTAAATCTGGCTGTGACACCTCAACCCCCAGCCTCAGAGACTGTGGCAAGGGCGCTCTGTCAGGGGGACTCTCTTCCCTTTAATGGATCCCGCAGGTTCAGGGCACCCTCCTCTCTTCCCACTGCAAGGTTGGATCCTGGTGCAGGACTGGGGCTTCCCCCCCGTGGATCAGGCTGTTCCATTGGGATGGAAGAGAGTTCTCTAATTCCATTTCTGGTAGGTACTTTCTTTTAAATGGTTGGCCACAGGGAATTGAAAAAAAAAAATAGGTTAAGCTGGAAAGACTCAAATTGACTTCTCCTTTCCACTCTGCATTTGTTTTGAAGGCAGGTTCCTGATTAACGTGTGGAAAATGCCACGTATGGCTGGCCATTATTTCTAATGATTGTTTTTCCATATAATTTGACTGGGCTGTTTTTTAAAACACATTTGCCCTGTTGCTGCCTACTTTACTAGAGAAGTCCATTAAAGTTCTGCCAGTGTGGCTAGGGTGCTGCAGCTTATTAATCCAATTTATTGTGTCCTAATGTCAATCACTGGAATGCTACTGGACAATGCTCACTTCTCAATTAAGTGGAATGTATGCAGAATCCTGATATATCGAGGAATAAATTTAGCAATGGGGAGCACACTGTTCAGAGGAAAAGCCAGAGTTCTGCAGTCCTATAGATGCCATTTGAAGTTAACAACTTCCATCAGTGTCTGAGGAGCAGTCAAGGACTATGATTGTTCAAAGAGTTGCAGCTAATTAAAACTATCACAAAGAAAACCAGAGAGAGAAAAAAAGTACTCCTTTGTTTTGAGCAGTTCTTACATGTATAATTCCATTTGTAATTAAGATTTGTATTGGTTGTCAAAGGGCACTGTTGAAGTCTAAGCTATAAACAAAGCCTTTGTCTTCTTATTTCTTTTCAGCTTGTAGAAAGTTTATCTTTCATTTGTTTCACATTTCATTATTTAAAACAACATGAAACATATTTTTACATTTTGGAAAGCTGATGAACAAATGTGAACATAAATATTTATTTTTAATTTAGGTGTTGTAGGCTGCTTTCCTCTTCAAAATGTGTCAATCTCCCTTAAAGTATCAACATCAAATATTTAAAAGCATGTTTATTTTTGTTCCACTTAGAAATACTTTTGGACAGCACTCAAACTTGCAAAGTACGGTTAGAGCTGGTAGACAAAGGAGCCAAGAGGGGGCAAAATTCTGTCTTTCATCTGACGAGTGAACTTGGGGAAAAGCTACGTGGCTGTCTGTACGTAAGTATCCAGCAGGATACTTACCAGGATGGACTCAATGATCCTTGTTGGTCCCTTCCAGCTCAGAATATTGTGTGATTCTGTGGTATCTTCAGCACAGGTAAATTCTGCCCTGCAGTGGAGGGCACGTCCCAGGCTTGTACAGTGCCCAGTTCCCACCTAGGCCACTGTGCACCTGAATTACACCCTGAATACACAACACCATTTTGCCAGTGTCAGAGGAGATGGAATTTCTGGAAAATCCTTTAAACTACTAACTCTCAATCCGCTGCCCCCAATTATCTCTGAGCAAGAGAGCCAAGAGGAGCCAAGCAAACGCGACCCGTGGCAATGGTAAGAAACGCGGTGCCACGAATTCAGCCAGGTCACAGCAAAAATGCCCTGCCCCGTGCTGGATGGTTCTGTGGGCATCCAGTGATCGGCAGCTTTCCTCCCCCTTGCTGCTTAAACAATGAAAAAGTACTCAAAGGCTCAAAAGAAAAGGGCACCATGAATGTAAAGAATCGAGCAGGTAAGAATCAAGCCGCTCTCAACGAACGAGCGAGGCTCCAGCGAAGTCCCAGGAGCACAGTCCAGCTGCTCCCAGGGAGAGTGCAATGGGCCCAGGTGTTATTTTGTTAAATTACCTGCATGCAGTTCTCTTCACAGAAGCACAGCAATTGGACCTATTTCAGGAATGCCTCCTGAAGCACTGGCCTTTCACTGGGCTGCTGCCTGCGTCTGAGGACCAATTTAGTCCTAAGGATTTCCAGGAAGTGGCCCTTGCCTGTAATTTTCCTTGGAAGCCCGTTCTTCAGAATAATATATCTTGCCATAAGGAACCTCGCTGTTCTCGCTATTTCCACCTACTGCTCCCTAATTTTAAATTTCACTCCATTAGCTTGTGCAGCATGTACAGAATACACCAGTGTGCGGT
The DNA here is from genome assembly GCA_013398855.1 of Mohoua ochrocephala. Classification (NCBI taxonomy): domain Eukaryota; kingdom Metazoa; phylum Chordata; class Aves; order Passeriformes; family Acanthizidae; genus Mohoua; species Mohoua ochrocephala. The sequence goes on along the minus strand of VZTA01015728.1, from coordinate 125,807 downwards.
GGCTTCACAGCTAATTAACCCTGAAGCATCCCCGGCGCGGGTTTTCAGGGGGACACGCAGACATTTCATCCCTAAGAGCCCCTCGAGGAGGAGTGTGATGGGCAGTCTGGCTCAGGAGAAAGCCCCAGCTGCACCTGGCTGCGAATCCTTTGCTCTGCTCACAGTTTACACCCCCTGGTAGTCGCAGACAGCTCTATCATGTTCTCCCACACTTCCCAGTTGTCACGTAACGGAGCGATGCATATTTAGTTCAATTAATTTTGTTCCATAAATCAGTCCCTCCAGCTCCTTAATCATTTACTGACTGCTTAACAAATGCATTTGGATGGAGAGACACTAATGCTAGCGACAGCGAGACTTTTTAAAGGAAATAAAAGCTTTGTGTAGACAAGACACAAACCTGCCAATCTCGCGCCCTTCACTTGGATGTTTTTTTCCAACAGAAAATCTACACTAAAATATTTATCAGCCTGTAAAAAGATCATCATTGAATTTTTCTTGCAATTAGGGAAACACAAACAGTTAAAATAGAATAAAATATGTGCTTCATCTGAAATGTATTCTTCTTGCTGTCAAAAAAGTAACAACAGGATAATTATTTTATTTGAACTAAAAATTGAAAATGAAGGTCTAGCTGTTTATAAAATGGAAAAAAGATTTTAAAATTCAAATGGGAAGTGAAATAAACGTATTTTCAGAACTAAAAAAAATTGTTATATGAAAATTCATCTATATGGACATTAAAATACGTGTAATAATTCCAAAGAAGCAATAAAACGTGACCTAGATTTTATATTTAATGTTTCCTATTTGTGATTTGTCAGGGAAAAGTGAAGGGCTTTAGGGGGCATAAAAGCATCGTCAAGAAGAACCAGAGGACAGTTTTCTTTGGATTCTGTACAAGGAGGTGTTGGTGACTTTAAATTAGGGAATAAATACTCAACTAGAAAGGACTCCACTACACCTTCAGACCATCTGCTCTCTGTTACAGACAACCCATGCTCTTTAATATCTTTGGAAAAATTTATTGAGCCCCATTTAAAATGAAGGCAGCTTATCTGCCATCCCTCCTCCCTCCACTTTCTCTCAGCCCACTGACCAAGGACATCCTTCCAAAGCTGGTTCCAATCCTCTGATTTACAATCTAAATTTATTTAGGTTATTTACAACCCAGTGTAATTTATGTCCAGTTGGTTTTGGGTCAGCACTGTCCTTCAGCTTAACCGTCTCTGTGCCTATTTATCTTCTTAAGTACTTTTAAAGAGCAACAGCACAGGTCTGTGTTTTGCTAGGCAAAACACGTGGGGGTTCTGAATTCCCTTCCTGTAACACAGTTCTCCTGTCCCCTGACCACCACAGCAGTGCTTCCTCTGTACCTGTTCCAGCTTTGAACTTAGGAAACAGCAATCTTACAGGGCTCGCCTCAGATTCTGTAGGATGGAAACAAGAATTCTCCTTTTGCTGCTCCTGCACAACATCCTAGAACATAATCTGATACTGACTAATGCAATTTGGCTTGCTAACAGATTTTTTTTTTTTAAAAGGGTCTGCCAAGAGACATAGTGTAACAAAATGCGGGTTCCTATCTGGCACTGTTTACTCATCTGGGAAATTCCAATTATTTCATTATTGGTGGTCACAGCACAGGCACAGACAGACCACATCCCTGGGATAGATGCAGTACCAGAGGAAAAATTCAATTTTTAAAAACATGAGGGAGAAAACTAATGGATACTACAGAGACAAGAGTGTAAGACAACTGCATTTGCCCTTGTAACAGAAAAGAAAACCGATGCTCAGAGGTGAAGAGACAAGAATCTCTGCTTAATTACGAAGCAAAGACAGTTCTTTACATGGGTCCTGAAGGATTGGTCAGGAAAGACCCTGCTTCAATATCATTTAGGATATGCAATTTAAGATATACAATCTTTGGTTGTGAGGACAGGTGATACTTCCCAATCTTTACAGAAAGACAGTAGCTGGTTTAAAATGCAGACTTTGAGACTGGCCTCCACTCTTTTCAACCTTGCAAAGATCATAAAATGCATGAACTGAAAGTCCTTTGATAATGAATTCATTTGAAATAAATTAAATGGTTAGATGCCTTATTTCCTCTGTTTTCACAAAGGTCTGGGGACCTTTTAAGCATTTTTCATTGGCTGCTATTTTACCAGGGAGATGGGAGCTGTTTTGATCATTCATTTTTTGGACTGTATTTTCAAGCAAAAGCTCAGTCCTGTGTAATAAAGGAGACAAGGCAAAAGTGATATATGTATGTGTTCATTCTCACCAGTGTGTGATAACCTGCTTCAGAAGTCTATGTGAACAAGTCACATTTTTATATATACATATATATAGATAGATATATATATAAAAAATTTCGCAGGTGTTTCTATTCGTGCCAAGCAGCCAAATGTTTCCTGGGCAATAAAAACCCGGTGCACATTGGTATCTGTGTTCCAAACCTCCTGGAGCCACAGAAGGGTCTGCTGAAGAAGAGGAGCACGCCTCTGTGCTTCCTGCTGAACTGGAGGCAGGAAACTGCCGGGAGACAAAGCAGCAAGAGAGGCTTGAAAAGCTTCTGCAGTTTTTCCCTGGTGGTGATGTGGAGTTGAAGTACCAGGGTTATAAGAAATAAGCTTCTGCAACATATCCTTTTGTTGACCTGGAAGGTAATGCACATTCTCACAGTGCTCATTAGAAAGCAGATGTAATGATCTTAAGCTCTCGAGGCAGTGCTTGCATCCACCTGCCAGCAACAAACCAGGAAGCACTGAGCAGAGTGTATGTTGCTTAAACCTGCTTGGAAGTGGGTCTTTTAAAAGTGTGTCATTATATGGATCTTTGGTATCTTGGGAAATCTGTGTATGATCTTTCTTCCCCCTGAGATTCATTTGTAAATCCAGGGCAATGACACACCACCACCAACAACCAAAAAAACATGTTTGTTCTTTCAGGTCTATACTACACTTATTTTCCATCAGAAGTCTTTGGTCCCTGCTGTAAATCTGTCCAATACTCCATCTCTCTGATATAGGCAAAATCTTTTTAGAGGTTTTTTAAAGCCTTGCTGTGAAACGTGAAGGCCCTAACATTAAAGCTGTCAGACTCTCAAGTCAGAAGAGGGGAAAAAAGGGTCCACATCCGCAGCCAGCAAAAGAGGCACAAGAAGGCTGCTATGTTTGTATTATGGAATATGCCTCTGGCTTCTGAAAGTGAAGGAAGCATCATTTTGGGCAGAGGAACACCTGACAGAGAAAGGCACCAGGCACCCACTGCAATCACAGAAGGGCCTTGGGTGTAAAAGCCTCTAGTATCCCCAGCTGGGGCAGTTTTTTCAAATATTTCCACAGAGAAGAGCAGCCCATTAACCCAGGACATGTTTCCCGCCGTGCCTAAAAACACTGAGCATCACCCACGGTTAAAATCTCCGCTGGACAGGCAAATTTTGCACAGGGATGTTTGTCAAAAACCCCACTTCTTCTCCAGCTGACTTGCTCTATTGGGAAATCCCCCTCACCTCTTCCCTTACTCTCCCTTTCTGCACTGTCAAAACAAAACACTCAATAAAAACATGTGGCAATTGTCTAACACAACACAATTTTACCATGCTGGATATTGCTATTAGTGATGAATGCCCAAACAGCTGTTATGATATGGGCAAGGAGATCAGCAATGGGGATGCTGTGTGCTTTCAGGGAGCTGCTCTGAGGCTGCTGGCCCATGGCACCCCAGAGGTTCCCAGTCTGGCTGTTCCTGCTGCTGCTGCAGGGAAGTCCCAGAGGAGGACATGGAGTGATGCCCTTCACAGGCAGCTCAGCTCTGCTCTGCCACGCTTGAGACTGCCCAAGGCATGGCTGGGGTCCCATGGGTGGGGAGCCAGAGAAGCAGGAAGGAGGTTGGACCCATAGGACAGCCCAAGAGCTTACTTTTTAAAAAAAAAAAACCAACTATAATCTATCGCCAGGAAAAAGAAAACAGAATGAGACAAAGAACTGTAGTGGAGGTAGGAATTAAATGCCACAAATAGGGAACAAAGTCATATATCTGAAGCAAACTCCAGACATCGGCTGTTCCTGGAGCCCCCAGAAACAAGAGGCACACAGAAGACTGCCCACCAAAGCCCAGCAGCCCTTTCACGTGCTGGCACACCTGGCATGAAGCTGGATCTGCCATCCCCTCAGGGTGACCCGTGGTTTCCCTATCAAGCTGCTGTGGGGACAAGTTCAGCTTGGCTGTCTCATCAGGGCAGAATCATAGAATAATTTAGGTTGGAACAAACTTTTATGATAGAGTCCAAGCAGTAACCTGACAGTGCCACGTCCACCACTACACAAAGTCTCTAAGTGCCACATCTACACCTCTTTTAAATACCTCCAGGGATGATGACTCAACCACTTTCCAGGGCAGCCTGTTCCAGAGCTTGACAACCCTTTCCATGAAGAAATTTTTCCTAACACCCAACCTAAACCTCCCCTGGTGCAACTTGAGGCCATTTCTTCTCGTCCTAGCACATGCTCCTTGGGAGAAGAGAAAGCCCAGTGAGAGCCTGGCCTGAGTCATCCGGCAATCAGCAGAGCTGTGGATTGCTGGAATTTGCTGGGAATTTTTCATGCTAGAATCAGCTGTGTGCTGTGGGCACATAGCCAAATGGAAAATAAACCCACGCTCAGATGTCTCCAAGCAGCCTCATCTTGATGAGATAACACAACGACCTCGCTGAGCTAGAATTTGATTTTAGATGCAGCTCTACAGAAATGAAGACATCGAGCTGTCTACAAGCCCACAGAGGGCATGGTTGGTCTCAAACATACTCTCACCTGCCCTACTTCTCCCCATTTCCCCAGACTCCCAAAGGAAGTAATTTATTGATGACTGTTTCCAGAAATGCCAGAGAAGAGCAAGGACGTAAGTGTTAAACACACAAACAAGGATTTGTAGAGATGGAGCTTTATGTAAGACTGTAGTAGCTGTAGCATAAAGGAAATAAAATGTCTTCAACTTCCAAAGTTCTCTTGCCAGATGGATCCATAATTAAAGCATTTGCACAACAAATAAAACAACTGAAGGTTGCTAAATTTTTTTAGGTAACTGCTTATTCACATTCACACAGAAAGTTAATGAGATGTTTTGGCTAAAATGTTAAATGATACTTCTGTAAAGCTATTCCAAAAATCTAAATTTAGAGTTGATTGTTACAGTGCTGCAGATGGCTCTGGAACCCTCTCATATTGTTTTATCATTATTTATTAATACTTTTTAATAAATCTATCAACAATAGAATTTAGCCAGTGTCTTGGGCTGACCATATGACGTGTATCCCCTATTGCCTGCTCTATGCCCAGACATGATTCCTGTGCCTTTCTGTGTCTTTAAAACTGGGTGCGAGAGAAAGAAAGAAAAAAAGCCAGACAAACTTTTCAAAAGCAGTTTTTGTGTTCAAGGACACGGAGGGGGGAGATAGCTGCTGCTGCTGCTGCTGCAGAGCAGAGGCACCTTCCTGCTTTCCCCAGCTCTTGGCTCCTTTCTCGGAGGAGAGAGATGGAGAGTTCAACTCCTTTGTTTCCCTGGGACTTTGGATTTTTTCCCTCTTCTCTTCTGGACTGTTCAGAGCACCAGAACATCAGAACCTCACTGGGAGCCCTCACACCTCAGTCTGGAGGGGCCCAAGCTGACCCAGCTCTGAAGAGGGGAGAGAGGGAGAGAGCGCGCGCACACCCATGGAAAGGACTCTAAAATCTTCCCAGGTTTTCTCTCCACAGCGAGAGGTTTTATTATTTAGCATTATTCTTTTCCTGTGTGTTTGTTAAATAAATAGGGGTTTTTCCCCTTCTTTCACTTTCCTTCGAGGAATTTTTTCCCAAACCTGGTGGCGGGGGGGGGATGGCTGTGACCTGCCTTCTATAGAGGAGATGTTCCTCCCTGAGCGCTCCTCCCAATTTTGTCTCAAACCAGGACAGCCAGTTTCTGTATCTCTGCCTCTACTCAGCTCTCATTCACACTGAGCAGAATCTTATTCTACAAGCAATCAGTATCACTGACTTTCGGAAACTATATTGAATAATCCTTTATTCTGTCACGGCAGAAGACTTTAAAATCGTATTTACAGAAATTTAACTTAATGAACTTCTGCCAGTCTTAGCTATGTTCTGGTGAAGAATATTTTTTTAATGTAGGATAAGAAGTTTTAAAAAAATGTATTTGAACAGGGACACCTTTGTTTATGTTGTGATTTAATATCATAACTTGCTTGATATTAAAAAGTTAAAATCATCAAGAATTTCAACCATCAAATTAAAATTGATGGCTGAAAGCTCAACCATCACTCATTTAGCAAGCTCATCCCTCTGCCCTACCAGTTTCACCCTAACAACCCTATTTTATGGGGCAGATTTGAATGGGTTCTAAAAGAAGGAAGAATTTAGCCTCAGAAAGTGGGATTTCTGAAATCACCACTGTCACAATTTCAGGATGGTAGAGTCAAATTAAAAACTGTTAAACCTCAGGTCTGACCTTTAAACACAAAGAGAAATAATCAAAGTAAAACCTGGCACCTACCCACTTCAGCCAAAGTCTTGATACAGGACTCCACTGAGGCTTTCTGCGTTGGGTTTGGCCAGGTACAGTTGTAAATTCTAAAAGCAGACTGCAGCAGCTGAATAAAAACAGGCTGGTGTGTCTGAAAACAAAAACAAACACGGAATTTTACCCTTAAGGATCTCCTCACAGCTGCCCTAGGGTTTGACACAATGTAAACCAAGGGGGTTTTAGCTTGTAGACTCATGTTATAGCTCCGTTAAATTCGCTTTGATCTTTAGGTCTGGCAGGAGCAGAAATCAATGCTGCACCTCTAAAAAGGCCAAATCACGCAATTTTTCCTCAGATTGCCACTGATCTCAAGCAAACACAGTACAGACCAGAAGGACAGAGGAGTCTTTCCCGTTCTCAGGCGTGTGTCCCTTCTGGCATAGTACAAAGCATTTTCCCTCGCACAAAGATTTTTCTGCAAGGATACCCCCTCCAATGAACTCACAAGAGCCAGAAGTAACTCTGACCACATTGAGCTGTCTACTGGTTCAGAGATGTGAGTGATTAAAATGAAGAATAAGTGTTTTAAAGAGGGATTAAGCTGGTAGTCAGTGGCGTGAGAGGGGACAGAGAAATTAAAGGAGGATGAAGAGAGACAGCATTCCTATGCAGGTAGCAGAAGGCATCTCATTAACGGTCTGGATAACTTATTTGTCTGTGTCTCTTCTCCTTACCTGGAGACTGGTGCTGTTATCTGAGAATGGTGAATTGAAGAAGCCACTCACAATGTTCATGACAGGCTCAGTGACATATTTCTCCAGAGATGTGTCTGCGTGTTTACGATCCGTGGTTGTGTTACAAACCTGCAGGGAAGGAGGAGGAAACAATGAGATTTAGTTCTCCCCAATAAGCAAGCATCATTATTTTGTACTTATTACAACACACCTGATATTTCTTCCTAATGTAAAAAACACAAGATTTTTATACAGTACCTATGAGAGATAACTATGTCAGAGTTCAAGCTGGATTTGTTATAGCTTATCTTTCTTCTTGGAGGTCCACATTGTCTTTTCAAGACCCTTCTCTTCTGAACTAGTTCTTTCTGGCTGCCTGCCTATTCTTTCCCACACCACGAAGAAAAGATCCCCCTAAATCAGCACACTGCATGCCACTTACACATTTAGACAGATTCAAGAAGAAAATGGACCTTTCCTCCCATTGCAGGGCTGGTTGGAAGATGCTTCAGCGACAGATGAGACATAAACAACTGAGGTTAGAAAGATTTCATACAACATTTAGCTTCTCTCAACAATTAAATCACCACACCTGGGTGGCAAAGGTGAAGCCCGTTTGCAGGAAAAATGTTTAAAAGGAGGGAAAGAAGGGAAACAGCACACTCAATACCAACAGGCTTTAGGATGGTACTGGAAGAGAGGCAGCATTTCTTTGGGAAGCCACATGGGGAAAATACAGAAGCCAAGCTAAAACAATGAAAGAAGGGAATGGATGATACCAGGACAACTCTGGAGCACAGAAGGATGATTAAGTGGTGGGAGGAAGTGGGAAGATTTGTACAAAAGGTTCCTGAAGACTCCCTTTGGTACGACACTTAAAGTTTGTTGCTGTGTAAAGATGTCACACTTAAAGAAAGGGAAAAATTACTGGGCTGGATTTCATCCTTCAGCATTTCCTTTATTTCTCTTCAACACTTGTGAACATCTATACAGAGTCATGTTGACTTTGCACATGTCAGTGTATGCAGTACAGAAAGGAGTCTGCAGAGAGCCAAAACCAGTGAGAAAGGCAAGACTGGACAAATAAGTAATACAGACTGTAGTCATACTACCTCTTCCACAGCCTTTAAATAAGCAGTTGTAGTCACATTTAACAAGAAATGAAGGCAGAGTTGTTTTCTCTTTCACCTACGCAAGCCAGAGACGACTGCAATGTTCTAGGGAATCTATGCAAAAGCAGAATTTATTTTGTATACAGACTCCAGGGGTAGCTTTTTCATTGCCATCTGTGCATTGTTAAATCACATAATCCCAAACCTGAGTGGTACACACTTACCATTACATCTCTTCAGGGATGGGGAGTCCAGGGAAGCTGAGTGTATTGCTTAAGGTCACAGGGAAAAGTTGGTGACAGAAGCAGAGGAATAATCCACAGCACCTGAATCTCACGCAGGGCAAAGATTCTCTCTAATTACACGCTGCCACTGTCACATTTGGACACCACAAGACAGCAATTTCACCAGGAATGTTTTAAAGAAGTTTCCTGACATGACATCCAAAAGCACCCGTGTTCAGGGTGTGATTGAGCTCAGGGGAACACAGAAGCACCTTGGGTCTAGCACACAAGCATTGTCATGTAGGAGGCAGAGGAATAACCAAAGATAACTTGAGACCTAGACAAATGAGGCATCTTGAGGAGTTTGTTTGTCTGCTTATCTAAAATGTGTCAGATAAACCAAGTCATGCCTCCAAAGAGTGCATTTTTTATCACCCCAGGAAAGATTTTGGTCAGAGAAGCAACAGTGGCTAAAATGAAATGACAAACTCGTCAGCCCTTCCGTTTTGGGAGAAGTGTGACACCACCACCACCACCCCCAGTCCTCATGAAGGTAAATGATTCAGTTAATAACCAAAACTTGTTTAATTTTTTTTTTTTTTTTAAAAGAGATCATAGAACTAAAAACCTCTGGAAGTTCTTTTGCTTTTAATTAACCTGCATGCCAATTTTGGCTGGAACCAGTAGCTCTGAGCTCAGCACTTGCAATCCCAATAGGAAGAGAGGGAGGTGTGCAGTGCTAGCACAGTGAATGCAGAAAACACCAAAACTAAATTCCAAAACACTTCTAAGATTTCCCTTTCAGCTGCCTGAAAAGCAGAGCCATATGTGGGAATGCCACTCTGCTCCAGCACCGGTCTGAAAAATTCCCAGCACAGAAGGAATTTGGAAATCCTCTCATTTGTTCTTATCCCTCTGCCCTTTGGAGACTGAAAGATCTTCCTCCGTGGAAGAAAAAAAAAACCCGAAATGCATGAAATGGAGATGAGGATTGAGAAAGCAGTGTTTAAAAACCCCTTAAGAGGCTTTGGGACCAAAACTCACATGAATAATACTTCAAAAATTCTGCAGAGAAAGCCAGGATGACTTTACAGCTGTCAGATCCCAGCTCTTTTCTTTAATCCTGCTCAGACTACAGCTGCTGACTTACACAGGCTGGGCCACACGCAGGAAAGGGAAGCCTTTCCTTCAGCAGCACCCACTTTGCTCAGCACAAGGCTGTAAGTCACACCCAGCAGAAAGTAGGTTGGCAGAAGCTGTAGAAACAGGGTGTCTTTGAAAGCACAACGGCTTTTGGCAAACCCAGTTTATGCAGGGATCCGCCTCGTGCCTGCTTTGCAATGTATCACGTTGTTGAAAGGAAAATGACAGCTGGGGACTAAATATTTCCTTCCTCAATCCAGAAACAGATAATAAAAAAAAATTCAGTTACTTTTTTTTTTATTTTTAAATATATATCTAAAACAGAAGGAATCCAACCTGAGGATCACACTCTCCGTCTTTCACCTTGGTGCTCTCCAATAACAGACTCAAAGTTCACAAACTCACCCACTGACAGGCATTTGTAGCAGCTAAAAGAAAAGCAGTTCCCCTTCCCCCACGCAAAAGCATCCCTTTTAGCTCACTGGAACACAGAGGATCAAAGGGCTCTTTTTCTAAATGCTTTGAAAGCTATTGTAACATCTTTCATGAGGCTGACAGCATTCTAACTGTCCTGATAGCTACAGAACGCTGATGCATTTATAACACATGGGCTCTGCCGGGGCCCCAGAGCACCAAATCTGAACAATTACACTCCATAACCTGGAAAATACGGCTATCCATGGCTGGAGAGCAGGACAGGCCAGAGCACTTCTGACACGCTTGCAGGGGAGCAGAATTAACCTGCCTTTTGCCATTCGGTGCCAACAGCACCCACACACAGAATGCGACATTAATCATTCCCTCTTCACCTCTGACGACCTGGGGTCTAATTTCTCTTAGGAGAGGGGTATGTGAAAACAAGCTCAGTGGTCACCAGCATCAGGACAAGCCCCCAGCATTTAGCACAGTGCAATTTGTCTCCAGGCTCACGAGAGGAAATCTGGACAGAGCCCTCTTTCTACTTGTCTGCTTCTAGCCCAGGGGCACAGAAAATTGGCCACGTTCAAGGGCTAGGGAGGAAGGATAGTCTGTTTGGAAAGTCAGGGTCAGGACACGTCAGGAAAGGGCAACCCAGAAAGGGAATTAAATAGAAGAAAACACTTCTCGAGGTAAAACCAGTAAGGTTAAAAGTCAGAATGCTCCTCCAAGGATGTTTCTCATCTTAATTTTCAACCCAGGTTGTTTTGTCCAGAAAGGCCTTCACTGTGTAACACAACCACAGAGACAAAACAGCAAGAGCACAGGGTTTGTAGAGGACTAATTACTGCTTAAAATGGCTACCACCAAAAAAAGAGAACACAAACATCCCTGCCTTAACCTGCTCCCAGGGAAAAAAAAAAAAAGGAAAAAAAAACCACCAAAAAAAAACCACAAAAGAAAAAAACCTAACCATTTATAAGGTTTCTGTTTCACAGAGAAATGAACAGGTCCCAGTGCCTATTGTACAGCACAAGTCTTTGCATTCCTTCTTCTTTTAGCTAGAATTCATGATATTTTCTCCCAATAGGTCTCACAGGAATTATTTTGTGGCACACTATTACTTTGGGGTCAATGTCTGCTGCAGGACCAAACTGAGATTCTTTACCTTTTTTCTTCATTTCAACAAAATGAAGAATGCAAGGAGTGAGAACTTAAGTATTATAAAATGTAATGGACCATGGACTGGGAAAAACCCAAAAACCCGGTTCTACTTCTTGAGCAGAAAGAGCAACATCACTGCTTGTCATTAATATTGCAATTATTTATAATTACAAGAAGCATTAACCTCCTAGAAAAGGACATGTAGTGCAGGCTATAATCATTACATCACACTAGCTTCCCCTCATGGCTCTACTATTGTATTTAATCCCTCTGGAAGTCATAAGATTTCTCTTGTTTTCTGCCTTCAAAATCCCTGGGAAAGGAAGCTTAATTCAACTTGTAACTTAAATTTTAATTCATCAAGTACTGACACCGTGAGGCTCACTGAGGACCACAGGAGTGGCAGGCCTGTGGCACTGACTGTGCCCTGTCACCTTGCAGCTGTAATTTATATTTGAGTCAGTATTCCGAGGGACCACAGCTCTACACCTGCCTTTCACATCAGCAAAGAGAATGCAGTGACAGGAGAATAAAAGACAAAAACAGAGACTAAAGAAGGAACATGAGCCAAAGAAGATCTCGATCCCTGATCCTCACTGTTACAACAGAATAAGGGAAGAGATTACAGATGCGGGGGTTTTTTAGTCACCACCAGAATGACACGTAAGACACGCTGCCGAAAGATGTACTCAGGCTCTCAACCATGTACACACACCCAATTTATTTATCTGGAAGAAAAGGGAAAGGGACATGGGTTCCAAGATGCCCTTTCAGAAAGAGAAGGGTGCCAGTAATTAGCAGGTTAAATGGTGATAAAGAACATAGGAATGACTGTTTGTTAAACAAACCAACCAACCAACCACACTTATCCTATTGTCAACTTTGAATAAAAATAACTAACAAAATAAAAGAAGTTCACAAAAAAAAACGTTGCTGCCAGTTCAGTTGTCACCCATGACTATTCTGTAATATTTAACCCCTGGTGGAGCTTACCCTTGCCATATCAACAAGGAAGTTCTCAAACAGCTTCCAAATATGGTTACTGGCATAGATCTCTTTCATTTCCACTTCAGTGTCCACGTAACAGTGGTTAACAAAATTAACATAGGCAATTTTCACCTGCAGGAACAGCAAAAACACAGTCACTATGAAATGGAATGGTAAAAACAATTAACGTAATGTTCTCTACCTGCAAAAACACTGAACAATAAAGATGAACCTTTCAGTGCTAACAAACGTTCATAGCCATAATAATACATAGGCTTTGTTCTGAAGATTTGGGGAGAAGCAGGGCAGCACATGCCTTCATGGGTTTACTGAAAGACCACAGGAACAAAAAGGAAAAGGTTTTGCAAACATCCTTACTCTAATGACAAAATCCCCACAAACCAAACCAGTAATGATTCTGGTATTTAAATGATATTAAGACCAGCAAGGCCTGGCTCCAAAGCCAGGGGCTGTCAAAATGCAGGACCACCCCTGCACTTGCCAGTTGACTGCAGTGGGTTGAAGCCTTGTGACAGGCTTGCCAAATATAAAATAAAAATTCTTTTGCAGAGCTGGGACTGCAGTCCCTGTATTTCCACAATCCTGATGCAGCACATGCATTCGGGATCTAAATGGCAGAGAAAGGTTGTGGAGCACTGGGACTGCAGCAATGGCAGCACAAGGCTTAGGAGGAGGACTGCAGTTGCAGTCCTCTCTGGCACGGCAAGTCTGCATGTGCACTGCATAAAAATGGATATCCAGTGCCCAAAATGTATAGATTAAATACACACATATGCAAATGCACTGAAAATTTCTTGTCAAGGTCAAAGGAGATGAAATAGTTGCATATGTTTAATGCAGTGAAAAAAAAAACTCAGATCAGACCTTTAGGTTTCATTTGTTTGGGCTTTTTTTACTAATTACCATCTGTTGAAATTAATCTTAAGGGGAACTCTTGGGCAAAGCAAACATATTTCCTTTTAGTAACAGGATCATTTGATCACAAGGGCAATTTTCATGGCACAGAGGGAGTTTTAACTCCTGCAGGCCCCAGTTCTGTTGTTTTGAGCCCCATTTTTCCACCAGGTAGTATCGCAGTCCTACTTTAGCATGAGGCATGCAGAATTGTGCCTTCATATGCAGTGAATAAAAACATTTGTGGGACTGCAATTGAGTTTAATAAAATGAGACTTCACCCAAATTCCCACTGATTTCAGCATGGACAGAATTTTACCCATCATCTCCGAGAAATTCAGGCAGTGGCAAAACACTGACTTGACCTAACACTCAGCTGGGTCTTCACAGCTTCAGCCAGAAGTTACGAGAGCATTAAACCCCGACAGTGGCTGGACAAACCCAAAACAAAAAAAAGGTGTCTGAAAAGCTGACAAACAAAGCATTAGGGACAAGGCATTTTCTGTGGAATAAATACTGTCTATCCTTTATCACTCGTTCACCTTAAGAAGCACGACCCACTTCCAATCTGTTTCCTGTGCAAATATTCAACTTGTCAGTACATTATAAACAACAAAACATTGTCTGGGTTTCTTAAAACGCTAAAAGCCTGCTTCCTCCTGCCGTGAATCGTACCTCAGGAATGCAGTCATCGTGGGTCACTACCCTCACTATATCATCCAGGGGCAGCAGTGAATTGCACTTGATCTCTGTGTACACATTCTTCCCCTCGGTGCAGGCGGCCAGCAGCTCCACCAGAGTGATGTGGTACGCCAAGGACCCGCTCTCGTCGGCTCGGTCTCGCTCCGAACACATCATCTGCAGCAGGACTGGGAAGGATGCTCTGTCGTTGTAGAATATCAGCACATCCTCACCGCCATTTATCAGCTGAGAGAGAGATCACAAGGTTTTGAGCACCCTGCGCTGCAATCGTTTTGGATGATTTTAAAGGTCTTTTCCGACCTAAATGAGTTTATGATTTTAATTTCTTATTTTATCTTTAAGTATGCAAAGACTCTCTAGCTAAAACCCAAACAACGAAACAAAATTTAGTCTGATGTGGTTTGCCAAATGAACATGTCAAAACAATATCCAAGACAAACTTCTGCTCTCATCGACATAAGTGCAAATCTGGAATAACTCACCGAGGAATGCACTAATGCAAGGTGAATTTGAAGTTTCATTTCTGCGTAGCTCTGTCTGTACCTAAGACAGCATGCCATCCTGATGATTCCTACCATCTCAATGTTTGTGTGAAGTTAATTAATTATCCTCACCTCCTGCTGGGAGGCCAGGAAGCATTATTATCCCTGTTTCATAGATAGGCACTTGAGGTGCGGTGAGATTAAATCTTCCACGCTGCCTCACAGAAAAAGCCTGTGGCTCACCCGGAATTGAACCCAGCTTTTCCCTGCCCTTGCTCAGTATTGGAAACAAAGGGGGATTCTTCTCACCCTCTGCAAATTTGGCAGGTGGGTCATGACTTTGTCAGGGTCATGTCAGCACTTTCATTTAACAGAAAACTGGTGTATGTGATAAATATTTGATTCTGCTACAAGTGCTCTGCTCCTCTCAAGAGGATCCAGAGCGGCACTGGATGCTGGCAACCCCACCTCAGCACATCTCACTGAAGAGTTGGGCTCTAACCCTGTTTGGAATCCTCTCTCCATCACTGTCCTCTGAAGCACAATCCACTCTCAATGTGGGTGAAAATAAGCTCCCACAAACCCCTCCTAGTACAGAACACGCCCCGGCAGCTCAAAAATCGCACTTATTTTGTGAATTAGGCACTTGACCTATTCCAGTCCATACGTGACATGAAATCCCAGCTTACTCAATTCAAGGGTAGTCATAAAGGTTGCTGGAGCTGCTAAGCAATGGGAAAGCAGCAAGAACAGGAATTAAAATTAGTCTCCTGGAATGAAAAGTCAAGAAACATTTCATTACACTTTCCAGGGTTTCAACACTTCAGATTTTGAATTCACAGCTTTTCTGTTTGTGCTTTCCCCATTTCTTGCTTGTTTTTACTTTGACATTTGGCTGGAGTGAGTTGTGAATTCAGTCTTTCCTGCAATTCCTATTTCTTATTTATCTTTGGGTTTCTAAAGTATTTCTATACCCATGACTTTTCAGACATTTTCTGGACAATCCACAGCGCAGAAAAAAAAAATTTCAAGGGACAAGAGCTTAGGACAAAACAACGCAGCAGCATTTTCTGCTGCTAAAGTATATTTTCAGCAAGTTAAGAATTCTATGGAAATAAAATAAAGCTGGCCAGTATTAGAGCAGCTGCTGATGCTCTGCAAAATATTACTCCAGAATACTACAGGTCATAGAAAACTCTGCTGCCACACTGATTGGGCCTAAAGTAAATTCTGCTTTCCCTTCTCTAATAGTGTTTGCACTGACAGGCAGGGTCCTTGCAGGAACCTCAAAGACTGCTTGTAATGAGAAAAAGTGCCCTAAGGAACCTTTCAGGTGGGTAAACATCACTGCAGACATGGACACCAAGGAGATGAGAACAAGGGAATCAGCCAGACTGGGGATGTCCAATGTGTTTTATGAGAATATTCTCTTGCCATGGTGCTCCCTCATCTGCATGCACTTTCTAGAACGTGTAAACATGAGGTTTATCCTGCACTCCCAGTAAACAGGAATAAGCTACAATATACTTCCTGTGGGTGAAAGAAAACGCAGGAGGAGCTGAGGCAGGCTGTACAGTCATATTCTATCTTGTCTTGTGGTAAATTGTTTATGTGCCCCATCTGGAGGCACAGGAAAAGCTGCACCACTTGTTTAAGGTCACAAAGTACGTTCTTGGTTGTCTGCAGAGAAACCGTCCCGACTCTGTGGCAAGTTCCAACCATTTGTTCCCTTTAGAGTGGATTGCCATTCAAGTGCCATTCGAGTTTCACAATTAGCATCCTTTTCTAAGAAATCATAATTACTTACCTGTAATTTCCTACTTTTTGAAAAACAGATCATTATCTTACCCTGTTTCATCAAAACAGGGCTGCTCCCTCCCCCTGCAGGATCCTTCCTCCTGCAGGAAATTCCTGCAGGACTTATGATGCGAATGCCATATCCAAGTTCATTTCTACTTTCATCATGGAGTCAGCTTGAAAATGTAATATGACAGTTTATCTTTGTGGTGCTATAGGTCAATAGCAAAATATATTTAAATTGAGAAAAATCTAAAAATTTTGTTTGATGATTAAAAAAAAACCTCTACAAGAGCCTTTGGTGGAAGCAGAAAAATCTAAAACCACAAAGGCGCAAGAAGTGTTTGAATTATGTAAATCAAAGGCTTGTAATTGATATTGCATGTTAAAATACTTCACTCAAATTGAAAAGGTTGAGGTGAATTTCATTAAAGGTTATCCATGTAGGCAGGAGCTTTACTTTCTTAATTAGAAGTTTTTCCTCTTGTCGCTGTGGAATAAAATTTCAGTGGGATTTAGTTTTGCTCATACCACAAAAAACTAAAGCTTATCTCTGATTTCTTTGTGAAGACATCTCTTAAAAAAGCCAAACCAAGCCAAGAAAAAAACACTTTGTAAAGCAAATAAAAATGTTCCTTGGACTCTAATCCTACCATGACTTTTCACCACATTCAACTTTACCCACTTATTAATCTCAAGGAACTGTTAACATAATTACATTTAAATGCACAAGTGTCTGCAAGTTGAAGACTTCATTTATCATGCTCACAATATATCAAATCCTAATTGCAGAGAAAGTCAATTAGGTATTTTCCTAGGAAATTTATTGGCATGAAGATTTGTCCACAAACCACTTGGTGGAATTTACTGGGTCAGACTCTGAATCCAGCCAGTTAAAGCTAGAGCAGCTCCACTGACCCTCCCAGAAATGCTCTGAAATAAAACAAAACAAAACAAAACAAAACAAAACAGGCAGAAACTAGAATTTAGAATTGCTACATGCTAAAAAAAAGGTCTGCAACACTATTTAGCCAAATCCATAGAGGTAAGAGCCTCTTATATGGCAGAGCCATGCCATAAGAGTGGGTAAAAGTGATCCTAAATTACATTACAGGAAAATGAAGGTTTATGTAACTCTGAGATTTCCATGCTACATCATCTACAAATAGACATCTCTGTATCACCATGCTAACACTCATGTTTTCTTCCTAGTAGTTATACAGATGGCCTTACAAAATTAGATCAAACTCCCAAAAACGTCTGCTAAAATATTCATTATTTGTGACGCCGCTTAAAATTCTAAAGCGAGGATGCCATTATATCTCGTTGGTATCAAGAGCAGGAAAAAACAGCCTCAAAATACACGAGTGATTAACATGTGAAGCCTTTGCTTACCTCTGTCATTACCATGTCCTGGCATTTTTTCACATATTTGCCATCTGCCTTCACGATGGTCTGCAAGAATCGCAGGTACTCCACGTGCCGGCCGTGGGTCTCAATGCAGTGCACGAAGTGCTGCACCACCCTCTCGCTGATCTCGTTGCACAGGAGGTAATTATTCATGAAGATGTGCCTCATGGTCTCAGCTTCCAGGAGCTGAACAGATCAAAAACAGCCTCATGAGCAGAGCAGAATTGCTTTGAGATTGAGAGAGGCACGGGATTCTCGAGTAGAGGAAGGCTCGCTGGTAAAGGGAAACTGGAGAAATCCTTTCCAATGATCTCAGGGTCCAGCTTCCAGTTTTGATGGGATTTCTCCACACTTCCCTATGAGCACAAACAGTCCTAAAGTGGGCATAAACCAAACCTGTGTCCATGTGGAAGGTGAACACACACACGGAGTACACTGCTAGAGCACTCTGCAGGGGCTTTGGAATACGAGACACCTGAGACCACACTGGTCCCACTCACCATCAAGCTTTACAATGAGACCACCAAATGAGATGATGAGCTGCTCTGGCTCTCTCTGGGGCTCACAGAGGAGGCATTTCCAGCAGGCAAATCCTTGCACATGCAGCCTGATCAGTCTCAAAGAGAATGTCTCTTTCCACATTAACTCCAGAGGGAGCCTAGGGCTGTGTATCCGTGAGCAGCGTGGAACAAGGGGAACAGATCTGGAGCAAGAAGGGATGCTGCTGAGGACACAGCACCCAGACTTTGTGCATTCCTGGGGCTTTTGGTCCCTTGAACTAAAGGCTCCTGAGGGTCAGGTGTGCTCCTACAGTATACGTGTCTGTTTAGTGTCATCTGAAAGGAATCCACACTGAGTTTGCTCCACAGTGTGCACAAAAGCACAATAACTGGGATGGATGATCAGGAAATCCGCTTCAAAAGAACAGAAATTCACCTGCAAGCTGGCTCCACACTTGGCACCCAAGTGTCAGTGCTGGATGGGATGGAACCCAGGCTCTGGCTCCCACTATGGTCAGCTCAGAGCTGTTCACTAATGTCACAAAAGAGCATAAATAAAAACCAACTGAACAAATGGCTCCTAATGTGCACAGGCCAGGGTCTGCAATCCTCATACTCACAACTCCTTCCAATAAAAGCATGTTTTGCTCAGTAGATCCACTGAGCAAGTGTCACAGCGCAGAAATATGTCTGTATGAATATGTCTGTAAACACACACACAAAGGGGTTGTGATAAATTGTGTATTGTAAAGACAATGATTTAATAGAAGGTCAGACTTTAGATTAGTTGGGTCTGATTCTGTTGTCACACAAGGTTTATGACAGCAGTCACAGCATCTTCTACCTTGACTTTACATTCCATCAGTGAGTGCGTCAGGATGAATAAAATCAGAGTCAAGTTCAACACAATGATGTGACACATATTCATAGTTCCTTCCAGTGAACCCCACAGGTTTTTTGGGTTTTGTTTTCCACTTTTAAAATGGCAACATTAAAGCCAATGACATAAAAAGCAACACTAAGGGAAATGAGAGAGGAGAGAGGAGGGGAGGCATAATTTAGTGAAATTATTTATTTAGCACTGGGATGTTTCAGCAAACCCAAATTTAATTCCAATTATCATATTCTACTTCAAATGAAATACTTACCCCTGGAGTTAGGAACAAGTTGAGATTTTTGTGGAGGAGAACTTGATTCTGAGGATTTCCTCGACAGAAATTCTGAAGGAAAGTGTGGGCTAGATTCATAACTTCATTCATCTTTTCATCACTCTGCAGGAAGAAAGGACAAACAAAATCATGTTTAGGTTGTACCTAAACATACTTGTTAAAACCACACAACATCAATTCAGCCAGGAACAAACCAATTCTCCTGAGCCTTTATAGGGCAGGAATTCTCCCTCTGGCAAAAGCAACTGATGTAGTTTCCTTCAGAGTCCATTAGCAGCTGTACCTTACTCTGAATCAACTCGACCATAGGGAATCACAGGTGGGAGCACAAAATCAAAGTAAGATTTCTTCATGTGTGGTTATAATTTCCTAGTTTAAAAAAGTGCTAAGGTGCTTGATTTAAACAAAAAACAAACCAAACCAAAAATGTCTCTCTGCATTAATTTTAAGCTTTGGCAAAGGTTTGGCTTTTCTATAGCTACATACAGAAACAGATGTATGTGTGCATGTGTTCATACACATACTCCCACACAAATATATCTCCAGTTTCATCCCCATTTTACATTCCTCTCATGGAGTATTTTAAGTATGATTTGATGAACCACCTGTATGGACAAGCAGTATTTTACTGAGGACAGCTGAACCCAGTGTCTGTAACATAACATGCAGGAAAACGCAGCCTAGCAGAGATTTTACCTCCTCTCAGCGACTCCCAGAAGATCTAGAAAGATGTGCTCTTTCAAAGCCTATCTAGTTCACTCATTTGTATGCTCAATCCCACCAAATCAGTACCTAATAACTTAATCTTGTGAAAAAAATGGCAAGTGGAACTAGGTTAGCAACATCCACCACAGAAACAAAGAAGTTATTTCAGATTTGATCCGTGAAAGCTTTTGGTCCTAAGCTTTGCCTCCTTCAAGAATGGGTACAGGAATGACAGCGCTGTGACATCCAGGTACCCAAGGCAGTAAACATTAAATTTTCAATAAAACCGTGCAGGCAGCCGTATTTAAACTGAGCCCAAACTCACTATTCTTAAGGTAGAAAATGACGTCATCATTTCATGTTTGTACCACAGCTGACAAATCAGCTTTTAAAAAATACTCCTATTGATTCTTGGGCCTGCTGAGGCCTTTCCCTTCCGTGAGTTCATGTTCTCTACCACCAAAATTAGGAAAATAACCTTTTCATAGGGGATCTGCAGAAGGTCCAAGACTACCAAGTGGGCGCCCATATTTTTCAGTAAACGCTGCTGTTGATTCCGACATTTCTTATTCTGCACACAAAGTTTGCTGAGTCGAATCAAAATCTATAAATTAAAAAAAAAAAACAACGAACCAAACAAATAAATAAGCATGCAAGCAAGAAAAGAACCAGTCATGTCACACAAAACCAAACAAAGACACTTTCTTTCAAAATAATTATGAAATCTACCAATCAAACAGGTATGTCAAGCAAGTTTCTTGGCAGATATACTAACCTCTTTAACAATATTGTAGTTATTGCTTTTAATGCTGTCTATCTGGGGTTTTTTGGTCCCATCCTGTATTGGGCTCAAAATGTTTGACTCCTGTAAGAAAGAACACATGACAAGTGGAGATTTATTACAATTTCCTCAACACGAACTAATTGCATTTAATAGCAGCAAGTGACAAAGTATTACAGCAGCTCATAAGGAATTGATATAACACAGATAATAAAGAAAGACTCATTTATTCTTTATCCAGTGGTCCACTGAGTGAAAAGATTTACATTCAAGTCCTTCCTTTGTTTCAAATTTCCAACATAATTTGAGGCAATTACTCTATGCCTTCATGCTTCTGATCGTTCTGAAAGACAGTATCACAGACTAGACACACCAAGGAATTTAAATACTGCGAGAGGATGGACCAAAAGTGTATTTCAGTAGTGATCACATGTTCCAAAAATCTGTTTAATACAGCTGGAAAGATTACAAAATCTGTGTACGTGAACACTAAAAAGTCTGGAGAAAGAGCTTAAGACAACCTCTGCAGTTAAGCAGGGTGGAGTTCTCAACAGCACAGGAACAAGAAGCATGTGGAAAGCAGAGATGTTCCTCCCACGAAGGGGATGCTTCTGCCTCTATCTCTGGATGATGCAGGAAAAGATTTAAAAACAAATAGGAACCATATGTTAAACTGCAGCATCAAGTCATGACGCCGTATGCTCTGGGCCCTGGCTCCTGGAAAGCCCCAGCTGGGTATGATAAATAAGAGAAATCGAGTCAGCAAGGAACTGCCAACACCCACGCACCTTTCCGTGCGTATCTCTCAATCAAAACAAGGGAGAACATGTACACAAACACTGCCACTAAGAATACTGGCAGTGTTGGGGGTTTTTCTGCTGTCAGCTGTGGTAAGCCTTTCTTAACTGGAAACAAAAAAAAAAAATTGAAATATTGGACTTCGGATGCTGAAGTTATGAAGCATGAAGAAAAACTCGAGCAGATCTTGAGAGTGACTCACAGTGTGACCACAAGGATGTGAACCAGTGTAACAGCATGAAAAAAAAAAAAGAAGAAACAGGTGCACTTCTGAGTTTAATTGTGTCCTCAAACTTCCTACTGTTTCAGAAAAGAGAAATAC
This sequence comes from Mohoua ochrocephala, assembly GCA_013398855.1. NCBI lineage: Eukaryota > Metazoa > Chordata > Aves > Passeriformes > Acanthizidae > Mohoua > Mohoua ochrocephala. The sequence goes on along the minus strand of VZTA01015728.1, from coordinate 103,917 downwards.
ACTAAAACACACATGTGCACGCCAAGCCGAATGTTTATACGTCCTGAAACCTCTCTCTGAACTTTCTTAGCTGATGGTGAACTTCAGGAGTTCTATAAATCCCATCTGGTCCTAATTTCCAGTGAGGTAAGAACAGCTGCACCACTTGGCCATGGAAGCTGTTTATAACAGTGTCAGCACTGCTGTTCAGTCGTGCTGATCTATGTAACGAGAGTGGATTTTATTTGTTTAGGTTTGTTAGTATGCAGGCTGCCATCTCTCTAGCTGTTTGAATCAATACTTTGGGAGATATTTCAGGCTTTTTGCTATAATTAACCACCCTCCTCTGTTCTGGGATTCTGGGTTAACCAAGATTAATTCACCTGTTAGTTTTATCAGCAGTCTTCCTCCATCAAAGTAGTTTTACAATCCATGTGAACTATATGTCTTATCTGGAAGTCCTGATCAGCATTAAACTGCTGAATCTATCCTTTCTCTTAACAAACTAAAAAATTGTTTATTGAACCCATAAGAGTAAGCCAGGGATGTAGTTACCAAGAGATAATCACACCACTGGGATCCCAAAGACACTCAGTTGCATATCTGGCCTCGTTATGCCCCGTGATAGACATTCTCTGTCACACTTTCCCACAGGGGACAGGCAGGCATAGAGATCTCAGTGAGAAAGGGTCTCACCTGAGTTCCCCACCTTTAGGAAATTATATTTTATGAAAGAGACTACTTCCTCTATCCATAAAATTCCTGGAATAACTCTGCATCAGTCTTCGATCCTTTCTTGCTAGCCCCCAGTGGAGACCCAGATTCCAGCATTCAGTCTGAGCAGTTCCCCACCACTGAATAGTTTCCCTCATTCCAGCAGGACAGCAGTGCAAGGCACTTGTCAGTGTCCCCAAGGCACAGCTTTGTCCTCCACGGGCTGAATTTCCTTACCAGGGGAATGAGGGACACACGCAGAATTCTCAGTTCACAACCTCAACCCATATATGTATGTTTGTTCAAACATTCCCAGAACCAAAGCAAGGTGCCACAGACCAGAAAAGAAAGGAAGTAAGGGAAACACCAGCTGCTTTTAGGTGTTGAAAGTTTAGACCACGTGAAACCTCGCCGAACTTTCTCAGCAGATGGCAAAGATGAGGGACTCCCTAAGTGCCACTATTCCAGCTTCACCTTAAAGTCCTTTCACTGAGCCCATTTCTCCTCCTCAGAGCTGTGTTTCTGGTGCTACACCACCAAAGCATCCTCCAGGGACAAGACAGTAAAAATCACACTTTCCATGGTCTCTGGTATCTACACAGACCCAGAATATCCTTCCTAGAGAGAACCAAGTGAACAGGCTTTATCTGATTTCCCCTTCTCAAGCACGGCTCTTACGTGAGCTCAGTTTCAGCATTTCTTCCCAACTCTACTGGTGTCTCATTTATGTCTGACCCAAGTCCAAATACTATTTCCAACTCTGTTCTCCAGTCCCTATCAAGACAGTCCTGCATGGATGTAAGATTTGCCATTTTTCCTGCAGAGAACTCCGGATACTTTTATAAGAACAAGGCCTTTTTTTTTACAAATCCCATTTCTGGAGTCATATGGCTTAAAAAAAAGAAAAAAAAGGCCCACAGGTTATGATAATAAGGTGAAAACAATTACCCAAGAAGACTCAGGTAAAAAAAAATTTTATATTTTTAAACTCTTATGCACATCTTTCAACGGGCTTCATGTGACAACAGAAACTGGGGCTTAACATAAGAGTGTTCTGGAATATCATTTAAGTCCTTGTGTGCACTTTAATGCTGTTTGGGAAAAATTAAACACAGGCAAGTGAAGCATATTCCCTAAAGACCTAGAGGTTCATCCAGCTCTGAATACCCAGTATCCATTCCAAGGAAGCATGGATCTTATGGGATTTTTATCTGCTTACAGCTAGCCACCTGCTTCACATGTTGTAGATTATGCCCGACATCACACCTCCTACATCTGACTTAAGGCCTCAAAGAGAGTACTGACTATCTAATGTTACTTTTTTTGCCAGGTAAAAAGCACCTCCTCACTGTTAAAGAAGAATTTAGCAGGGGAAAAAAATGATGGACAAGATTCTGAGCTATTGTAACCTGGCACAGCTCTCAGGGAATTACCAGCAGATGATCTAACCAGCAGATTACGTATTACTGCTCTGATACAATAATCTCTCTGATCTGCCAGAGATAATATTGTGCATCTACTGAAGCACTGCTAATCCATACAGACCCACAGGTGCCTCATGGGAAAAAAACATTCAAAATATCCCATTGAGAGATGCCTCTGTTTCAAACACATTGTTTTGTCCCCTTTCCCTGGAGTTTCCTTGCTATCGGGGCTACCCATAGGAATAAATTACACTTTAAAAATGTATTATAGTTAAAAAACTTTGTAATCCTGATGCAATTCTGTTTTCTGTTTCCCCATTACCTTTTCAATTCATTAAATACATAAAGGAACATTTTCTTTCCTGTTAGAGCTGTGCTTGAGGAAAGAAAGAAGAAAATACTACATACTTAAGTTCCAGCTCCAGATTCCTCCCTCGTTTTGACACTACTAAAGATGTGGTGTCAGAACATCAGCTAAGACAGATCAGAGAAAGAGTAGGACCTACACTGTTGCAAGAATTTGGGAGTCTTCCTTCAAGTGTTGGATTTGCCCCTGCATGAAGCCACCCAAAATCTGCTTTCCCATCCAAAAGGCCACGTGTGTGTCACAGATATTTGCAAGCATCCTCTCTCTTCTCCATGGCTCCGGCTTTTTCCTAATGCGTGGCCTTCACAACACCATAAAACCTCTACTTGGCTTTCTACTTCCCTGGTGGCTTCCTTACCCATTTTTCTTGACACCAGGGAAGAGAACAAGGAAAATGCTGTGTAAGAAATCGCAGTTGTTGGTCTCTCCTCAGAAACAATGATGAAAATGGGAACGTGGGAATAAATACTGGCAGGAAAACCTGCTCTATCTACTCTGATGCCACAAACCTCAATCACAGCAACACTTTGTGTTTTCTTAAAAGCTCATGCTGGAATTAAATGATTACATGGGGACCTCAGTTTGCACTTAAAACTTCCAAACAATGAAATCTAAAATAAAAAAAAAAAATTTTAAAAAATAAAAGAGGTCTTCATGGTCCTAGATTCAAGTTCTACATCAAGTCAGAGTATATCCTGAGAACGTGGTATGAATAGGGCCAAAGAAACTAAAACATTCGTTCACCTACAAAATCTCAGCATTCTTAGGTCAGTCTCATGTTTGGTGAAGAATGGAATTACTTGTGATGTTTGAAAACATGGGTTTGATTGTGCTCCTCTCCCTTAGTTGCAGGACACCGTCTACTCCTCTTTTCTTCCAGCAAGTCAACCCAACTGCCAGCACACAATTCCCAGATTATTTCCAGGGTGCTGCTGCACACTGTACACCCCAAAAGGAAAGCAGCTCTGTGACATAAGAATGCAGTTACTGAAAGCAGCAGGAGAGAATATTGAACACATTGATAACAGAGGTGTTATTTCCCTTTCTGTCAGTTCCTAAAGCTCACTCAGAACACTTCACATTCTCGCTTTGCCACTTTGCTTAATCAGACCACGATTTTGCAGTTGTTCATTAAACTACCTACCAATATTGAAACTATTCTGACAGCAAAGGCTTTAAACCCACCTCCATTGGCTCTTCTCCCCCTTTGGTTTGATTGTCGCCCACCTCTCCACTCTCATAATTGCTGCTCTTCTCAACCCACAATTCGGATTTTTCTACAGTCAGACGTAGCTGATCAAGATCAGCCTTGATTTGCTTGTAGTTATCCACATCTTGATTGGACACCAGCAACTGAACCTGGAAATGGAGAAAATTGTAAAGCTATTACAGCAGTAGCACCAGCACTTATGGCTGGGTAATTTGCTTGACAGTTCCCATTCTAAGCCTCTCTTTTCAGGTGCTTTGTGCAACCTTCCCTATGCAATTGAAACATGGCACACGCAGGCTTTTAGCCCCCATTCATCAAAAACCTTCAACAGAGCCAGAGGCTGTAGTTGCCCAAAACAGGATAGTTACAACATTCACAACATCCTCTCACCTTCTTGAATACACTGCAAAACGTTCTCAGCACAGGCAGATTTACAGGCTCTTGAGTTCTGTGCAGAGTGAGCTCTGGTGCACTGATTATGAAGCTCACGGTATTAAAACAATAAAGTTACACACTATGAAAGCAATAGTTAGAAATAGCTAATGCTTCAGCACCGCACTTCAGAAGAAAAAGAAAAAAAAAAAAGGAACAGGGCATCCAAACCAAAGTCAGAATGGCCAGCAATTTTAATCATCTCCTACACCACCGTAATCAAATATTGAAAAATAACAGACTTTAACACTGTTAGACCAGCTTAGAAAAACTTCTCAGAATGTAGCTGACAAACTGACTTTCAGGTTCATTGAAATTTCTCACTATCTGAGTGGTTGCACTTATTCAGATTAATCTCTTTTTTTTCCTTTTTCTGTACTGCTCAAATTATCTGTGTTTTTTCACTGCTATGTGTAGTTCTTGATTTAGCATGACCTACACATTTTCTTTCTTTGTAACACTCTCTGTTCTCCCAAGATTATTAATGAAGATAATATTCCAAAAAAACTAACAGGCAATCTTTACAGCAAATTAATAAACACTTTTAAGAAATCATACTCATGTAAAAGATTAAGGTCACTGACAACACCGATAGGGATGTTCTTTTTAAAACCACATCACATCCAGGAAAACAGTCATTATTTTGTCATACAAAGTTTTCCTCATAATCATCTCTCTTGGCTTGGCAAAACCTTGTTATTTTTCAGGATTTATGAATGCTGCTCAACTGCAGGCATTCTTATTCCACGTGCTCTACAGTCTTTTTTGTTTATTTCTCAATTAGCCTTCTCCATCCTTCGCAACAACACATTAAGCAACTCAGTCTTTGCTTACCTGGGAATAACATCTATTTATGCCACTAACCAGCACAGCCTAACTTTAAATACCCGGTGGGAGGCCATTATGCTGCACAACAAAAACATTAAACAAAAGCTTTTCAGGTCTTTATCATTCATCTGTTTGCACAGGAGAGAAACCTCCCCGTCTTACATAACGATGAGACAACACGCTACCGAGCTCCTGAAATAAGCATCAGATGTTCTTATCAACATATGTTATAAAGGGTTACGTAACAGAGGCGTCTCTGTCATGCAGCCCCATGACATCAGATCTCCCCGTCCTAATCCACGGACACATGGAGCCTGCACATGCACCAGAGGGAAAGAATGAAAGCTGAAAATAGGCTTGGCTCTATCCCTGCCTTCCTGCTATTTGGGCAGAGCTGTATCAGGCAGGGGAGCCCCGTGCAAAGACACCTGAATGAGAATTAGAAGCACCAGGTGAATAACAAAATAACAATACCCGGCCCTGAAGACAGGGAAGTCTCACTGCTGACACGGGGACACTGCTTGCCAAGCAAGAGGCACTGGCTCAGTCCCTGAGGGATCACTGTGAGAGGCTCACCACGGACCTACGTTCTCCCTAATGGATGCAGTGCCAGAAATAACCATTTCTGGGGGCACAGAACTGTAATATACACCAGCACACATGGCCAAAGAAGTCTGCTGATACTGGCCCTCTAGGGAAATTACATAGTCATGCAACAAACAGCAATTTAAGTAGCAGAGCAGCCTTTGGAAAGGCTCCCTGCATTCAGTTCCCTGGGATAACACTGGGCCCATCCCTACCTGTTTGAATGCTTGCAGAACTTCTGCTCTCTGGCTGAAGTGCTTGAACAGCAGGTGCAGAGCCCCTGAGAGCAGCGGGGGGTAGTCGTGCATGATGAGGTGAATGAGGACCCGTAAAAAAGTTCTGCCCCCTTCATCATCAAGCTGAACTGCATTCTTCTCCTTTCTGCAACAGAAATGGGGGGAAAAGGACCAAATGAAGTAAATTAAATAAGAAAAAATAAAAGCTTTTGAGATAAATATGCCTCTACAGACAATCTTCGCTTGACAGAGCTCTTAAAATCAAATCAAATACACTGCAGGAAGGAAATTATAAATATTACTTTAATATATTTTAAAAGGCCCTCTATCATACAGTTATGTGCTGTTGCAGCAATCTTGGAGCAGAATGGACACTATGGAGCAGAAGTAAGTATCTATGAAATGTGTCAAACATTGTGATTAAAATGTATATTGCAAAAGCATTCACTTATGTCGTGGATAAGTTGAGCCAGGCTCATCCCCAATCCAAATTAAATGAAGTAAACTGCGTTTCATCAGAGATTAATTTGACCCTTTCCTTTTCACTCCTTCCCTTTTCAGCTGCTATTAAAATTTCACTTAAGAAAAAATAAGATCAAAAATAGCAAGAATTGCCAAAAGCACCATATTTCTGGAATCATATTCATAATGTGGAACGGCAGAAAGCAGATTTACACTTAACATATCAAAGCAGAAATAATGTTTCCAAGAAACCATTCGGTCTCTCTGTTCATTTTAAAGATGCAGATGCCAAGGGCTGTGTGTTGTTTTACATTATGGGAGTTCAGGAGAGGCCCGGAGGCATCGCTTGTGCTGGTAAAGATTGAGAATGCATGAGGGACTGAGAGAGGAAAGATCACAGTGCCCATATTGCGGAGCCTTCTCCTCAGCTCCAAGAAAAACTTTAAAGTCTGCGGCCTTGTCTAAATGGAATTAATTTTTACTGGCATAATTATAATTATACCCGTAAAATTAAACCAATATAGTGATAATGGTAATAACTCTCCAGTGTGAGTGTTTTCCATGGGTATTTTTTTTTTTAATCTGTTCACAGCGTAGCGGAAATCCCTCCCGAAACTCTGCAAGCATAACTTGTGATCTACAGGCCTCTGGTGGTCCAGGAGATCATGGCAAGTGGTCCACTCCTGATCTGAGGAGCCACAGGAGAGATTACTGTTGACACGATTTTCCCAGGGAGTTTGAACACCAAGTGCAATGACAACAGGTCGCGTGGTCTGCGAGAAGTACTGAGGGTCAACAGCAAGCTGCTGATCCAGGGAATTTGGAGCTGTAGCTATAAGGCACACCAGAAAAAGAGTCTTTTTTTAGCACTCCTGTGAGGCATTATAAGATAAACAGAAAATTAGTGTGGTTTAGCCCAATACACCTGTACACCATTCCCCAGCTGCCTTTGGGAACATGACAAAAACTTTCTACCAACTGTTACAACTAAGAGGGTGGTCATTGCCAATCCCACAGCCATCCAGGCCAGCTGGGCTGTTTGCTTGGTTGAAATCTAGGCCTTTCCTGGCACATTTCTGTTCAAGTATGGTTTATGCAATAACAAGCAGGCAAAGGAAGAGAAAGGGTTACGAAAATAAGCGCAGAATAAACAGAGATTGTCCATGAGAAATATCGACGTGAACAAAAAGATATATAAATATACACAGAGGTAAAACTTCAGAGAACATACCTGCCAGCAAACATGGTTTCAGCCTGAGCTGCAATTTCATCTATATCAGGAACAATTGCTGGGAAAAAAATCAGAAGAAAAAAATTTTTAAAAAATTAAATAATAAAAAATAAATTAAAAAAAAAAAGCCAGTGATCATCATTTAATCTGCACAGCAAAATGGAATTCTGTTCCTCTTTAGAGCAGATGGTATCAAGTAAAGGTCTAACTAGTCATTCCCCAACTACGCAAAATTTGCTTTCTGCAAGAGTAGCAGAGAACAAACAGGACATGGGACAGAGTTAAATTGTGTATTACTGTTCCTGAGGAAGAGAAGCGCAGTGATGAACCAAAGCCACATGGTGCTAGGAGCTGTACTAGCCACCAGCAGCGACCCACAAATGACACAGATTATCAGACTTTTACATTTTTTGTTACATGAGCCAACTCCAATAAAGCATATACACGAACTTTAGAATATTTACCATAAACCAAATTATTTCCCACACAGTCATTTTGCTTTAGAATGGCTTTAATATAACTTATTACTTAAGACTTTAGTCCCCCTGTATTATACACGTGCCCACCTCCAACTAGAGCAATTCTCCCCTACTTGCAGGTGTTCACACAGACCTTTTGAGCAGTTCTGTGTGCGTGGGAAGGCGCCCTGGAAAGCCAAATCATTCCTGTACCCCGTTCACCTCACTTAAACCTGTCTTCATCCATCCCCATTCTCCATTTCCCACCGTGCAGTATTTTGGGAAGAGCACAAATGAAAGAGCAAAATATCATAGTGGGGGAAAAGGAATCACTTTTTTGTTAGAGGAGGACAGGCCAGCAAAAAAAAAATTGTGGAATCCCTTAAAATTTTTATTTTTCTCACAAGCTTTTCGACTTGCAGCAGCCTGTGTCTTTCTGCTGCAGTTAAGCTCAGTGTTTGCAGTCGCCTACCCAGAATTACTTTGCATTGAAAGGAAATAGCAAGGTTTACCTGAGGCAGTCCCCGGCGTGTCAGGTGGGGATGATGTAGAGCAATCAACGTTTTCAGTGTTTTCCCCAAACTCTCTCTTATAGATAGACAGCATGTAGGATATTCTGTAGTCCAGTCTAACACTGAGGATAAACTACAAGAAAAAAAAAAACAGTGAAGTAAATTAATTTCAGTCCACTATGAAAAAACAATCCATTCCATTCACCAGCTTTCTGAGATTTCTTCCTTTACCCTGCCCATCCTGAGACATGTTGAACTCTGCCCTGTGGATTGCTGAGTACCACTGGCTGTGTCCAGGGGCTCCAACAGGCTGCCTTGTCCTCACTGCCTGAGAGCCAGATCAGAACCTTCAAACCCATGCACACACCAATTATTTCCCATTTCAGCTGGGCTTCCAATGCCCCATGAAGGTAAGGAGTGGAGTGGGATAGAGAGCAAGCACAACAGGCTCAAGGGTCACCCTCTCAGATGCCTGACAAATGCTCTTTTGTTCCTCAGCTGTGAAACTGGAAACTCATACAGGAAAAATCCCAATTCAGAGCTGGAAGTGCTGCTTTTATATTGGAATAGTGAGGAAAATAACTAGGCTGGAAGCATTAGTATCAAATTAAGGGCTGACTCTTATACACATGGATGCTTCTTACCCACAGGAAATGCAAGCACATAATCAAACACCTTTAAGATCATTTAACATATTTTCCAACCAGTGGGGATGAAAGACATATGCTGAGTTTCCAAGGCTGAGGTAACAGGTGATCTGAAAGGTGACTTAGCAAATGGTGGCAACCTGTTTCTTTGATCTACACCAAAAGCCAAACATGCTTCCCAGACCCACTGCAATAGGATTTGTCTATTTTGGTTCCATGATTAAGTTACCCCAGAACTGTACAAGCAAGATTTTTAAAAATAAAAATTTCCTAAGTCCATGCACAGTGGACTAAGTCTATCAGACCATCTGTTTAATTCTGGCTGAGGGCAGAATAGAAACTGTAAGTTAAAAAGTCTTTACTTAAAGCAATAGGAAGATATGTTGAGAATTAAATTACTATAAACTGAAATATTTCTGAGAATAGAATAGTTTTAATCACCATTGTACTTGCTATGCATGTTAGTACAATAAATCTTAAATATTCTTACTCGCCTTTGAGACTAATAACACAGTAATGAAAGGTAACGTGATTTAAATTAATCCTTCTTCATTGCATTTTAAATGAAACTGAATTATTTTGTATTTCTTGTGGGCTAGGATCATATACATGCACATTTACTGCGATTCACCCAGCATATGACAACTTGCTTATCTGAAGTAATTTGACCATGTGACTAATCCTTAACTAACAAACCACAGATTAAGTAAGAAATTAGGATTAAGTGCTCTTCAATCCTGAGTGCTCTTGCACTGAATGTGCTGTGAAAAAGGAAAGGATGAGACAAAATGTGATTCCCTCAGGGAACGCACAGGACAAGGTCCTGGAATCATCCTCCTAGGCATCGACCAGTAAAGCGGGACAGTATGGAGAGAAATTCAGTCATAAAAACAAATGAAAATGAGAAGCAATACACATGAATGGTGTTATTTAGGTCATATAACTTCATAACACTCTGTCTTTCACTGTAAGCTTTAAACTAAAGGAGGCCTGGAACCAAAGAATGCGGTATTGAGTATATTCTAACAATTGATAGCCTTTCAGATGACAAGTAATTAGAGTCATCTAAATCATTTATGAGCAGTCAGAACAAATGGAATCCTTCAAAAGTGACATTGGTACCAACAAATCCAGAGAATTTATAGAAAACACTGAAACATTCCTTCAGGGCCTAAGCACTGCGGAAACCGGGATTCGATACACAGAGCAAACGTGTGCCACTTCACTTCATTAACAGCACAAAGTGAAAACTGCATCTCAGGAGGCAGGCTGGTGTCACACAGCTTGTCAGGTCAGCTGGGAGAAAATCACAGCAGCCCACAGACTGTTCTCAGCCCAACAGTGGAAATCTGAAATGCATTAAATGCACCTCAAGAGTGCACAGCCTCGCACAACTTCAGTGGGGCCGGGGCCAGTTCTGCCCTTCATCCAACCACTGCAACAGAGGGGTCAAATGCTTAAACCAAGCAACCACCCCAGTGCAGAATGAGTGTGAAAGAAGCTGGAAACAGACACGCTGTCTTCAGGAAACATCAGTGAGGCAGATTAGAGGACAAGCTCTGTCATTGCTCAGTTACACTGAGAAAGTTTCCGCAGCATCCCGTTCCTTCAGAAGTGAAGTTGTACAACAGGGTGAGGACCACAGCTGCACAGCTGTTCACACAGAGGAGTTTCCTTCCTCATATCAAGGAGTTATTTCTACAATGAGCAGCCCAGTGAACAGTAAGAATGTAGGTAACAGAACTGGCCACTGTGTGAATAAAGAACCGTGAAATGATTGCTGTGTAATATTCCACCCCTCATCATTACCTGCAAAATCTCAATGATTTTCAATTTGGTGTCCATTACGATCACATCTTCACTGTCTGCAGTGCTGGCTTGCTTGCTTGGGTGAATGCTTGGCTGGATGTCAGGGGTACTGATGGGAAATACAGACCCTCTGCTCAGCACCATTTGAGTCATCATCTCTCCCACCCCATGGATGGTCCTCATGACGTTGTTCCCTGTGCATTAAACAAAACCACAGACATATATGCTAGGAGTAAAGCACGTTTACAAAGCTAGCTATCACACATACACCCATGTTGTCAACCTCCTTTCCACTCTCAAGAGGCATATTGAAAAAGAAGCCCTCAGTTCCCGAATTCATTCAAATTACCCAATTAGGCAGAAATTTTCTACGCTGATTTTCCAAGATATCATTTCTTACAGGTCAACAGATGGTAAATACGCCAAAATATTTCCAGAGTTCTGTTAACATGCTCAACAAATGACAAAAAGTAGAGCTAAAGAAATCTCACCCCTTCCTTTGCCTGAAGGTGTATTATCCACAGCTAAGATAATTTCTTAAAAGAGGTTTGTTTAACCTGTTTTTAAGAATATTTGCAAACTGAGTGTTGCATATCCAGTATTATAGAGCATCCTTAGGCAAGCAATTCCAGTACCTGACTATGCTTATCATTAGAAAACTTTTATTGGTATTTTCTTAATACCATCTATTGCTGCAATTTGCAGACACGTGGGAGGAGTTTTATATGTCACAGTGAAAGAGAGTAAAGAGGTGAGGCTGTGCCAGTCTGATCAGTCTCTTTGTGTGGTTCAAATGACAGGCCACAGCCCAAACCCAGCTGACACAACCAGCCAACCATCCCCCTTCAAAAAAAAGTCCCAGGAGAATGCCAGGCTTGAAGGCTGTCCTGAAGGTCCAACTGGTATCTGTAATCGCAGTGCCCTTTTAAAGTTATTTATGAGGGGAAAAAATACTTAACACCTATGTGGTAAAACCTTTGTCCAGTCTGGTTGCAATGGAACGTATCACTGCAAAATCTACCAAGAAATACCATCTGTTCCCACAGATTATACTAGTCTTTACAGTGAATTTTGATGGGAAAAGCACCTCAGTGAATCAGTGACTTCCTTGCAAAGGTGAGGACAAGAAAGCATGAGAATATCGTGCTACCTACCTACAAGAATTAGTTTCCTTTCTTGCAAAGCACAGATGGGAATGAATGGAGGAAAGGAAAGGAATGACAGCATCTCTTCACAGGAAGAGTGCCGAGACCTAGACTACACTAAAGGCAAAGAAAAGACTGAAGGGAACGTAGCTTTGCTGAGAGAAGCCTGAATAGTCCTTGTCTGTCCTTTAGTACACTTTAATCACCGTGCCACAGCCAAGCTTCACTCACGCTGAAGAGACCCTCTTCCCAGATAATCTGCTGTAAAAAGCCAAGGCTGGATTTTATTTTGTTGGCAAAATCCTCCTCTTATTCCCTTCTTTCTTCAACCCATATAGCTCAACTACCGCGTGTAGGGAAAGAGGATGCCTTCAGCCCTGACTTTAAAAGGGAAACACACAAAGAGTTCGCTTTTTCAAAGTGAATGAGGCAGATTAGTGTCAGGTTTGAGGTCCCATTCGGCATCTGGTCTGGTGTGCAATCACTCTGAATCGGTCTTTTGAAAATAATACTTCCACTCCCTACAAAAGAGGGAAAAAATGTACTTCTGATTTTGCATGGTGTTAGGGAAAAAAAACCCTAGAAGTCAAACTATGGGCTGGATCCTCACATTAGGCAGGCACAGAAAGTTCTAACTGCTTACACAGGCATAAAGCAAATAAAATCATCACGAATACCTGTCATGACACAAAATGAAAAGGGTGTGTCTTCCTTTCAAATCAAGTAAAATAACGTAGGGAATAACATAGGATGGATATCTCTCTCCCACTCCCCAGCTCCTTTCTCCCAGTGTGCTAAACAAGTATTTGCATTGACCACCGCTCAGTGCACCTGTGCAAAGCTACAGTTACTACATGGAGGACCTTCAACCCTGAAAGCACCTTCAGTAAAACCGGCATTTTGCGTCTTCTGCATCTTCAAACCATGAAACAAATTACATCATCCATTTCACTCTGTCCTTAATGCTGACAGATAAGCCCACAACAAGACCTGTAGCTTGGGCAGCTGCATCATGGCCTGTGATACCCCTGCCATACACCTCAGCTGAGAAGTTTATCACCTCACAACAACGTTTCAAAATCCCTTTTGCTCAGCTGTGCAGAGGGAAATATAAATAGAGGGCATTTGGAAAGCCCAGGAATTCTTTAAAAAACAACTTCAGTCAATGGGTTTAATGATAAGGAAACCACTTAGGTCTAAGACAAGTCCAGAAGATATTCTTCTCAAAAACGAGATACAACTGCAGTTTGGCCCAAATGAGGCAGAGGAATTCCACTTCATCTTGAAAAGTTCCTGCTCACCCTTCAAGACCGAAGTCTACTCGGTGTAAAGCTCACAAAAAAGTTAGTTAGTGTCTTTTGGACAAGAAATCAGACAACATCTTGGGCAGACCTCATATGCTTGGAGAAAGAAAGCTGGGATTTTGTCTAGACCATATCTCGCTTATTTCTCTGCTACTACTGGGGTGCTGCACAGGCATGGCAGGGGATGGGATTCAACTCCTTCCATGAAAAGGGAATTAGTCACTGTCTCTGCATTTAGGATGACCTCCATAAACGAGTAGACCACGTTTTCCACCTCTAGGAAGGACAGCGAGAGGCCTGCAATAGCAAAGGCTGTGAGGCACTTGGTTAATGTGATACTGGAGCCTAGAAAAGCATCTAGGAAATAAAAAGAAATGAGGTGACTGCTGTCCTTTCCTGCTACCCAGAGAACACCAGTGGTCAAAGGTGGCACAAACCAGTGAGAGGCAGCTACGAAGCTGCTTCCCAACAGCATCAGTAATAAGGACAAACCCTCTGTCCACGACATTCCTTCACTATTGACCTTCATGCAACTGATCTCAAAAGATAGAGGCAGGGAAGTGAAGGAGGATTAAGGTGGTACTTATTATTCCTGCCATTTCAAACAGCATTTCATTAATGCATAGGAGAGGATTTTAGTAAGAGAAAAGTCTACTTAATCCAGTTCGATGTTTAGAACTGAAATGGGAAGTGATTCAATACTGCATTATTTCTGTCAATAACAGCAGGGAGACAAGGTGTCATCTTGGAAAACTTTTTAACCAACTGCCTGATGCTCACTATAATTTGCAGTTAATTCCGAGCAGGCTTGGGGAGAACATTCCCAGAGTTAAAATGCTGCAGCAACTGCTGGAGCAATTCAGCATTTCTTTTCAGGAAAAGTATTTCAACAACTATGTTTTGCAGGGTGCTGATGAAATGCAACCCTCTCCAAGGAGCAGACAGCAGTCAAGCAGCACATTCGTGGATGGCAGTGAAGCAGCTGATGTGTCTCAACGCTGAGAGGAGCTGCTCTACTTTGTGAAAGAAGCCATGGAGATCTTTCATGTACATCAGGAGTGGGCAGCAGCTTCTCTTCCCAAAAGATCCCCCAGTATTCAGCACTGGTGATGCTCAGTGCTGTCTGTCCAGCCTTGGAAGCCTGGACCATGCTGAGCATGGATTTAAATCTGTCACTCACAAGCATGAGGGGCCAGCAGCAGTCTTGCTTGAACACAGCTATCCCAGCAGGGAAGGGTGTGCTTCCCTGAGGTAAGGCACGCAGGAAGGTTACTGCGGCTTAAAAAGGGACTGGCTCTCTGTCAGCTAAGCCTGCAACAATGCAAGACAAAATACATGGGCTCAATAAAAGAGATTTAAGTTCTTAGTACATGTGCACACAATGACTAAAATAAGGGAGCTCTGATCTTAGTCACATCTCCAAAGTGCTTCCTGAATACCAATGACCAAGGAAAAATTAACTGACTGCCTCAGCTAGTAAACTGAGCTAAATCAGGAGGGAGAGCAAGTAGATGTGAACTCTGATTACTTTTATGTGCACTTTGCTAGCGATAAGTGAAGAGAAGCCTGAGCTGTGCCTCCATATGGTACTGCCACCCTTAAACTGCTGACCTCATCTTTGGCTGTTTTCTTCGAGGTCAGGGTACTAACATTTATATATGGCTGTGAAGCGTGGCAGGGAGAGAACAGTCCTTGCAATGTTGTGAGGTGCTAATGTGTGCAACCAACCACTTCTCTCAGCAGCAAAGTGCTGCAGAAGTGCTCAGCGCCGTGACCGACCAACGGAGGGAAAAGAACGCGAGGAAATCTCCTCGAATCTTTTTCCAATTTTCCCTTCTTCTCCGTTCCTCCCTCTGCCAAGACAAGTCAGATGCCAAAAGCCTTCCACAAGCAGTGGACCCATTAGAAATGTCTCCTATTGAATGTACAGTCTCAACAAGATTAGTCAATGGAAGAGTGAATTCGCTATGCACAAGTGGTAATTTAAAGGAGCTGCAGATTGACAGACACTGAAAGAAGAGAAAAGAAGAGAATGCTTGTCATGTTTTGAATAGACAACTGTGCATCTCCTTTTCATTACTTTTTATTACAGTGATCACAACTTCCTAATGAGTATCAGTTTCTGTCACAAAACTGTAGCACATAATCTCATACAATTTGGCACGATTGACAACACAGCGGCCTCTCTGAGAAGAAAGGCTTTTCAGAGGAGTCAATTATGGGAAAAAAATAACAACCACCCAAGTAATCGAAACAGTGGATAATTTGACACATCATTTTCTACATAAACATATTTTCTTGATAAGTCATTTACTGGTTGCAAAAATTCTAAAAGCAGAATATAAAAGTAAACAACAATCTGCTATGCAATACAGTATGGATGGTAAGTGACAAAATACCATATTCAGTAAGAAAAACAACTGTCAAAGGCAGCTGGCAGTTCATGCCTTTTCTTCCAATTGTTCCCAGCCCATTGCTATGGAGCATCCTCAGTTTGCTCTCCAGGACCCCCAGAATTTTGGATATTTCACACACAGTGCAGAGAACCGTGCAGAAGCTGAGGGTGAATACTCAGTGGAAGCCTCAAAGGCTGGCAGATCCCCTTAGAGCCAGCAGCCCTCTGCTCCACAGAAATCCCCAAGGGATGCCAGGGAATCAACACGCAGCCTTTTTTATTTAAAAATTAACTATAGGCACCTAATCTGGTCCCTAGTTGCCATGGAGGGACAGAGCCTGCTCTTACTATCATTGCTGTTCAGTCTTCCTCAACACAGAGGGATGAAAGATGGATTCCTAGGACTCCGTTTTGAAAACTGCTCAGCTATTTTTAGCCTGAACAGTTTCCCACCGTGCTCATCTCCCTACACAGAAATTTTAAAAGTGACCTTATTTTCAAAAGGATTTTTACACCCAGCAGCTTTCGTTAGGGACTGGACCAGCTGGATGCTCGATGCTTCTGGAAACTAAGTACCTAAATGGGAGCTGCCACATGGAATCAGACTGGTTTGGGTTGGAAGGGACCTTAAAGATCACCCAGTTCCAACCCCACTGCCAGGGGCAGGGACACCTTCCACCAGGTTTCTCAGAGCCCCATCCAGCTTTGCCTTGGTCACTGCCAGGGATGAGGCAGCCACAGCTTCTCTGGGCAACCTGTGCCAGGGCCTCGCCACCCTCACAGGGGAACAATTTCTTCCTAACATCCCTTTTAAAACTCCTCTCTGTCAGTCTGAAGCCATTCTCCTTGTCCTGTCACTCCATGCCCTTGGAGTAAATAGTCCCTCTCCATCTTTCTTGTAGGTTCCCTTCGGGTACTGAAAGGTCTGATCAGATCTTCAGGAAATCTGTTAATGGCCAGAAAAGACAAATGTATGTGCATCCACTACCCCAAAAACCTTCATTAACTTGTCCATAAAAATCAAATCTATTATTCAATCTTGCTTATAAAAAAAAAGGAGATTGAGGGAAGAAATCAAAGGGTTTACAAAAATGTGACAATTCTCACATGGTCCACGTAGTTATTAAGTTACAGAAACAACTCTCTGATGTCATCAAACCTGAGCATGCTTTTGATGAGGACACCTGACACTTCAGCCAAAACCAGCACACAGGACCTTGTCTCAACCCATGTGTCAGTGTAGGTGCGTTCAACCAGGTTTTCAGGCAGTATTCACAAGAGCAAGACTCCAAATGTCCTTGGCTCTGTGGATTTCAGGGAGATCTACACTATTGCTCCACCAAAAGCTTCCCAAAGGAAGCTTCAGTGCCATCTTAAAGCACACAACACCACCAGTCCTCAGGGATCCTCTGGCAAGGAACCATGTGTGCAGCAATGTCTAAATACCAAGGGCAAGATTAAGAATCCAGTGGCAACTTTAGCTCTACATTTCTTTGCTGATTTGACTACATTGCTCCATGCAATTTAATTTTTCTGCATGAAAAGTTACAGCCATTTTAAGGACATATAATAACAACACTACCTAAAGGAACACATTTTATTTCAAACTCTTTAGAGGTGTATATTATTTGCCAGAAGCATTAAAGCCTTACAGCTCTGTTTGTGAAAGAGGTATTAATTTTTACAGGTTTTCTACAGAATTTGTTCATAAAGACTTCAGAACCTACCATAAACAGGCCAAGAATCACGCTTTATGTCTTCATTAAACCATTTTTCATCGCTCAGTAACTACCTGACCTCAGGTGAGGCTTACAGAAAACCTAATGCATGGCATTAAGGACACGTGGTGAGGTATCACTTCTATATTTTATAGGCCTCAGAAGTAATGAGGCAAAACAAAGGAAATAACTTACAATATGCCATGCACGTACATTTGCTACCCAGCCCCTGAGTTAATCTGGCCACTCCAGCCTTCACACAGCCACAACGTACCCACAAGCCCTCCCTTTTCACATACAAACTCTCAGCTGCCCAGCCATGGTGAAACTCCACCAAACTTCACCTTCTCCTGACATTCTGCAGGTTCTGGGGTTTTTGCCTATCCCCAGAACCACAAAGCAGTGTCAAGCATGGCTTTCATGCTACGGACATTAGTCCAAGGAAAACAATTCATACATCAGCATGCTGGCCTTGAGGGTAAAAAGCACCATGGGAATCAAGCTTTCTAGCTGAGTTACATCTGTAAGACAGATATTGATTCCTGGAAGAGCAATGGTCTCTGGAATCCCATTAATGCACGGGTCTTATGATGAGGGAAAGAATAAGGGGGGAAGAGAAATGGTTCATGCCACAGAATTAAGCTCTCAGACTGACCTCCCCTTTGGTCTGGCAACACTCTGCACTGAACAGCAGTTTCTTCTCTGTAGACATCTGTGACTTACACAGTTAACTTTCCTTTTTCCTCTTATAACCTTTCTTTTCTTGTAAACTGCTGGTATAAATTATTGCTCCAGTCTGCCAGGCAGCCACTGCCTCATTAGCCCTGCTAATCAAAGTATGCCTCAAAGAAGACACTGCAAATTGTTAACTAGACAAAAGTGCAGGTAGCAGACATGGATGCAGGGCTGAGAAACAGCAGAGTCATTTCTAATAGTCTTGGATGAAACCTGGTCCTTCTTGGACACAGAGGACCCCTAGGGACCACAGAAAAGGCAGGTGCAGGCCTGTTCTCAACCCTCAGTGGCCTCACTGGTGCTTCCAGTCACTGTGTACCTCCACTCTCAGCCAAAAGGGCGGGAAGAAAACACGACCTAACTGGAGCTGGAGCTGTCACAGCAGCAGAAGTCTGGACAAGAGTCCCCTGACACAGAAACACAAGCACCCCTTTGCAGAGAGAAGGCAGCAGACCTCACCAGCGCTGAGGATGCCAGGAGAAGGCAGCAGCCCTCCCCTGTTCTGCCCCCTGGCAGGATGGAATCTCGAGTCCCTTCGGTCTGCAGGAGGAACACACCACCAGGATAAAGATCCAGGCACAACATGAAGCAGCTGGGATATGTGACCACCAGTGTGAACAGGTAAAAAGAGGCACCTCCTTAGGCAGTTGTGGGCAACACATTTAACGTGAGAATCACAGAGGTGGGAGCAATTTAAGCTTATCATAGGCAGTTTTTAAAACCTGTTTTTGCAAAAAGACTGAGCAAAGGAAACCAAGGGACTCCCACTGATGTCAGTGGACACTGGCTCAGGAAAACTGTAGAGCTCCTGAGGGACAGACACACTCTGCAGATAACTCAGGTTTGTACCACTGAGGGCTTTTTCAGCTGGTGCCCAGCACTGTGAACTGCATCCCAAGGCATATGCAGCTCATATTCAAGGATGTATTTCTGGGCATGGCATTATTCTCACTCCCAAACAACAGTAACCAAACAGCACTGAGCTGCACGGCAAATGTGTCGCTTACCTGCTGCTACTACCATGTTACTGCCTCTTTCAGACCTGGCATATGCTGTAGTTGCATGGTTTGACTAAAATCAGCTATTTGAAAGAGCAAATAGCACCTAGAGAAAGATGTGCATTTTAATTCACAGAGAATAAATTAGCAGTATTGGACAAGGCAGATTGGCTCCTTACTCTGGAATGATACAGCAGGGTGCACTTACTAGGAAAGCAATGACTTTACCTTTTAATTAAAACTGCAAGAGATTATAATGCTCTTGAAAGGTGCCAGAATGACAGCACTACTAAATGAAATCCTCATTTTCTCCTTAAGGAAAAAAAAATGCCTCTTTGGGTAGGATATTTTGTACACCCCATATATTTTTTTAGAATCTAGAAGGGAAAAAAAAGAAACAGAAAACAGCTTCAAATATCCACAAAAATAATTCAAAGTTAAGACACACTGACCGAAACAAAAAAAAGAAGTTGGTTGCAAGATTTTCAAGTCAATTCATTTTTAGGTTGCAATCTAGATAAGAAGCATTTCCAAAAATATACATCCTTACTTTTTACAGGATCTTGTCTCATAAATGTTTCTTAGCCAACTTTCCCCAATCTGTCTTCATCAAATAAGGTCACACATGAAAACTACATGCACATTAAATTTAATTCTGGTTAAAGTAACCTACAGTGGCATTAAAATTAAGCTTTCTAAAGGAAGTGAGGCTTAACATTTACAATAATATAAGGATCATCAGGACAAGGGGAAATGGCTTCACACTGACAAAAAACCTAATGCATGGCATTAAGGACACATGGTGAGGTATCACTTCTATATTTAGGTTGGATATCAGGAAAAAATTGTTCCCTGTGAGGGTGGTGAGGCCCTGGCACAGGTTGCCCAGAGAAGCTGTGGCTGCCCCATCCTTGGAATTGTCCAAGGCCAGGTTGGACGGGGCTCTGAGCAACCTGGGATAGTGGAAGGTGTCCCTGCCCATGGCAAAGGGGTTGGAATGAGATGATCTTCAAGGTCCCTTCCAACCCAAGCCATGCTATGATTCTGTGATCTTTTCAGAATCTTTGCCAAACCAAGACAGAGAAACCCACAGAAAACATCAAGGACTACCTCAGCCACCAAGGTGGCTCCAAATTTAAGCAAAGGATAGAAAAGGACATCTTAAAGTAAAAGGTTACTTAAGTCTTCATGCAACTTCCACTAAGCCTAAAAATACATCCCATTTTGCAGACTTGCCTCAACAGTTCAACACTTGTCATATATAATTCCTTACTTAACAAGTAGTTTTACTGACATAAGTGGGTGTACTTAAGAAATAAATATTAAACAGGGAAGAAGACTTGAGACTGCTGGTTGAAAATTTGGTAGTTTCAATTCTGAGGTGCACACCTCCAGGAAAGCTTTCCACAGCCAAGACTCACCACATTCTTCCACCCATCCTTAATATATTTCCCAAAATCCTGACTAGAGTTTTCACAATGTGGACTGGTCAAACCAGTCAGGGTCCGGCTCAGCAGTTCCCTACGACTTCACGTCACCAGAATCAGATGTTGGAAGCTTTTGTTGCTACTGACCTGGAACAAGTCAATGGAAAGGCAGCATAACCTATCTGTCCCCAGGTTTATTCAGCACTGATTTTCTCACAGAAATCAATACATTTTAAGGAAACTAAAATACAAAACCTATCACACAACATATAGAGATCCTGACCAAAATTCTTAACTTCTACAGAGAGGCTACCTTTTATCTACTACAGCTGCAGAATAGGAATTACATGACTTATCCATTTGGGCAAACCTCTTTTCAAGTAATTTTTCTTAGAACCTGAACATAACTGCATTTCTGAATCGGCATAATTATTGACAAAACCTTGTTGTTAAATATGCATTTACTATCAATCCATGCAAATTTACACTTAGATAGTGATCAAAATTAAAATATACAGAGCCTAAGCTGGTATTCCGTAGCACTTTTTCTACAAAAGATTTACAGGATCACGCCCCTAATGCTTGATAAAATTGAAACATATTTGTTTATACCAATAAACTGTCAGTCTCAGGCATCACGACTGGCTTTCAGTGTTTGTCAAAACTGGAGTTTAGAGCTACACTTCAAAGCTCTAAGCTCAAGGAATGAAATACATGTTCTTACTGAATTAAAGCTTATGCCTAGACATTTGTGATCCCTGACTGGAAGCTTTCAAAAACACTCAACCAACAAACAAACATAAAAACCCAAACACAGCCCCACAGCTTCTATAAACACCAAAATTAATAATTTACTTCCATACATTCACAATACATACACAAAACCACAACAGAAACAATCTCATTGTTTGTTTGTTTGTTTAAAGAATGCAATGATTTTTGCAACTCAAGGAAGCTATTTTTTCTTTACAAAGGTGCTACGTTAACTGCACATCCCTAGAGTAATAATGTGTTGGAGGGACACCTACCTGCAATATTCTGCAAAGGTTTGGTATGAATGTTATAAGTACTGGACCTGCCAGAGAGGATGCTGCAGTCTGGAGGGATATGGGAGAGCAGAATCTGACCTCCTCTAAAGGCAAGAACTCACCCTCACCCCCACCTAACTGGAGAGAGGGCTCCCACACCCTGAAAGAGGGCAGGGAACAATCCATCTGTCTGTATTTAACAGAAGTTACGAATAAGAAAACATTTGCTGGAAAAAACCGACAGACCATTCTGATTTTAGAAAATGCCATCACATTTTCCAAAATCTAAAAAAGCCTAGACTGAGATCATTTCTACTTTAATCCTTTTTAATAGCCTCAGAGACCAGTGTCGTAAATTAAGAGAGACAATAAGAAGCCAGGACAGGTAACTAATAAAACAACTAACATGTTCTGAGCAACACAGTTTCGTAAGAGAGGATATCTGTGTCAAAAGGGAAGGGAAATCTTTGGTGTACAGTCGTATAATTACTATAAAATTGAACACCAATGTATACCTACAGCTTTGCATGGTGAACAGTCCTTATTCTCAGAGAGAGGGGAGATCTAGAAAAAATTCCCAAGACCAATTTCTATGCTTGCCTGTTCATTCCTCAGTATCCTCAGTGGATCCTGGACAAGATGGATCCAGACTCCCTAAGGATGAGGCCCAGAAGTTCCAGCCCAGCACCACCCCTCAGTGGTGCAATGTGCAACTAAAGTGATGCTGATTGATACTTGTGTGGTTCTCCTTAATGAAAAGTGCTCCCCTGTTTTGCTTGAGTAACGTGATTTTCAGACGTGAAATACGTTCTTTGAACATGAAGTTCTATGAGCTGGGTGCTCAAAAATAGTGAATAGGAGTTATTCAACTGCTTAAACTTCATCCTTGTGACACATGTGTCCTTATAGCTCATGGGTAGGTGAGTTTGCACCTCCGGGGAAAGCAGGAGGAAAGGCAAGATCCTTGGACACAGCAGTCAAATATCCAGGATCATTCTGTCTCAAGTGCAAAGTGAATGCACAGTTTATGTGTTTCATAGCTTCTCAATCAGAAAGGAAAAGGGAGGCTGAAGAAAAGAGCTGACCACCCAAAGACATCCTTTTCTTTTACAAAGACTGTAGAAGGCCTCTCCAGGAAGCCTTACAGCTATTACTACATAAAACCACCTTGTCTCGCCACGGCAAAGTTTCAATGCCTGTTTTTAAGTCTAGACATCACAGCCAATATCTCCAGACTCCTGTAAGATTGCAGACAGGACTGACAACAGTCTGCACCAGCAAAATAACCTCTCCACAGCAATGGGCTTTCTAGACATAGAGTTAGTAGAAAAAAGGGGGAAAACCCCAACCAAACAAACCAAAACAACCCACAGGTAATTACCAAAAGATCATCCGTGGATTGTCACATCCTGACCTGAACTGGTCAGTGTTTGAAAGGTAAACAGCCATGGACACAGCTACAGCAGGAAAGAAATTTAAATAATCTGTATAAAGGCTGAAGCTAATCCAAAAAATCACACCTTTGTTCTGTGCCTTTTTTGCTGAAAGAACATGAGACAAAACCAGGTTTCTGACAAAAAGTTTCCAACAAGGCTCCAGTACATGGTTGAGCATTACTAAAAAGGCTACTGAGCCTCCATTTACATGGTGGTGCCATTTGCAGCATTCCCTCACAGTCATTCATTTCAAAGCAAATTCATTGATTTGCATGGAATTGCTAAGGAAATTCATGTAACTGAGAGCAGGCCTGATTGCACTTAATGGGTGGTTCCTTCCTCTCTTAACATGCTTGAAAGGAAACCCTTCGACAGAAATAAAAGGGAATTAAGGACGAAACATGATTTTATGGGTAATGAAATGTGAGTAAAAACACTGAACGAGATGTATAATCAGGATTAAAGGCTCGGGCAGAGTGAGAACGAAGCAGAAGAACCACATCTGCACGTCCCATGTTGCCAGTACGCCAAGATTGTGTCTGGAGTCAAATTGTGTCCAAAGCCATTTAAGAAGAGAGTCTGCAATGCAGTCTTTCAGGGACAAAAAAGGAAAACATAATTCCAAGAGTCTGGGCATGCCGTCTTCTCTCTAGTGCTGAGGAGGGACTGCAGCCAGCTACAGCATGACTTGGTGTGCACTGCATTGCAGGAAAGACTTCCAGAGGGTTTCAGTGAAGTCTGCTGGCAGTGATGGAGGGAAGATCAAGAGAACCAAGCATATGACTTCTTGGTTCAGAGATGACAATGACAGTCTACACCTCTCCAGAGTATGTGAACCTCAAAGAGGAAAAAAGTTGTGAAGGACAGCACACTCCCGCAGGGCATCTGTGGGAGTGACTGAGCAAAATGATGATTAGAAAAACTCAAGGCTGGGAAAAGGCCTCCCAGAGAAAACACAAAATAATTGTTTCCAACAAGACAGCTCATCCATTTTGGTGCTGTGAGCCAGCTGGCTCACAACACCAGCTACATATTAAAACAGAATTTGCCACCAGTCGGTCTCCTGGACCCTCAGCCCACACGACTGTCACACCTCTCCTTCCACTCGCACAGGAAAACCAAACTGCTACGTTTCAGCACCTTCCTGGCATGCTCATTCTGCAAGCCAGTTTTAAACCATGGTAGAAAGGCAGCGGGACATAGAGAATAGTCCTGGGGTTGTCAGACAGGCACTGTGGTCTGGGTTCAGAAAAGAATATTCTAAGCTGACAAACACAGGCAGAGGATGGCCTCCTCTGGACTTCCATCGGCTGCTTCTGCCATTGTGGGACGGGGACCATCTCATTCTCCCTTGCAGTGAAATGCTAAGAAGACTAACAAACACCTGTGCCACAGATGAGCCACCATAATCCCTGTGCCCAGGCAAATGCTGCTTGAACTTCCTCAGGACGTTCAGTGCAAGGGGCACTGAGGAGGTTTAGAACCAAATTTGAAAGTTCCAAACAAGCAAAAGAGCAGCAACACCAATGCAGTAACCCACAAGTCATGAAGGATGCAGCTCTGTTCAAAAAGGCTCCTTTTTAGCTGATCATCTTAATGTCCCCTGCAATGCATTCCTGTAGGTGGGGTTATCTGTGAATACAGAACCTTGAAAGAGTAATGAGATGTTCCATAAATTATTTCCAACTTAAAAAGCTAATTATCCACTGGAATAACAGTCTTTGCTGCTTATCTCACCTCCATCCTGAAACTTGCTCAACCTTTCGAAGTATGACGATATGGGAACTTGAACAATATCTAGAATTGCCAGCAGCGTCCGGGTCAGTCTGAGAAGCTCACTAAAACTATAAAAGCCAAAGTATATGAGGTTTCGAGCCAGATGTACCACCTATGAGAAAAAGAAATTAAAAATGAAGGAAGTACTGACAGCCTTTGTGGTTTTCGGTTGCATTTCACGCAGCAGCTTCCACAGAGATTCAGATCTTGAGTGCATTCAAACTAGCACAAGTCTCCCCACTGATCTTTGGACTGAGGCCAGTGACATTAAATGTTTGTCAGGATTAGACAAAGGAATTGGTCAGTCAGGTTACAGCAGACAGCAAAACCAAGGTAAGCTTTAGGAAGGCTTGAGAGGGTACAATTGCATCTGTGAAAATATGTAAGACCAAGAAGAAAGACTCTGGGAAGTTATTTAAAGAGGCAGCAGCTTTGGGGAAGATGGAAGTCAGCAGAAGAGTAAGACGACTGTGATAAGTCTGCACAGAGGTGATTTCAGGTGACCAGACACAAAAGCAACGAAGAGAAGTAGGCTGGAGGAAGAACTATAAAAGCTGTTAGCATTTCCCCTTTATTCTTTGCTATTTGACTCTAGAAAATCTAGGCCTATCTAAAGCTTCCTTACGCAGAAAACAGAACTTACTTATACTGAAGAATCCTTACAAGTTCTATCACTAATGTAGAAAGAGCAGGAGTATGGCCATTCACCCCCTCCCAACAAATCCCCTCTCCCTCCACTGAAATGCAACCACCTCAGGAGAAGGAAGGAAAGGTTGGAAAAATACAGCAGACAAGAATATTATTTTCTGCAGTACCAGTCATCACCAAGAACACTGGAGTTAGGAACAGGTGCTTCTTTAGGCTATTTTACACTAACATTTATTCTGCAACTGGCTTTATTTTGAAAGAACCAATGTCAACTTATCTGAAATGAGGAATACTGAAAGTAGGATGCAGATAGCTGAGAAGTACCTCAAATGTAAGTTTATTTTTCTCTTTGTCTCCAAACGGGAAGGGTTGATTCACAACTTCTTTCAAGTACTCTTCTACAAATTCCATTGTTAGTGCAAACTTTGTCTTCATTTCATTCCTTGAAGAGTCAGTGAAGGAATCATACCTACAACACAAGGCACAGAAACAAGGAAAATGAAACACCTCTAAGATCAGGATCAGCTGTCACTAAAGAAAAAACAAACCAATCCCCATCCTCTGAAATTACTCAGTTCAGCTCTTTGTAGACATGGAAAGTGGATGCACAAACCTTCCCTCCAACAGTACCAGGAAGGGCTGAAGTGAGTGGGAAGAACACAGACAGGATAATACCACTCTTGGAGCAGATAGGACTCTTAAATCTTGCTGTGGCAATTCAACAAGGTCACTAACACTGCCTGCTGCACTGCTGTGCTTCTTCCTCCATCTCTCCAGCCAGATACTCCCTGGCTGGGAGTATCCCAGTGCTGCTGCTCCATCAAATCAGTGGAGCCAGAGAGGGTTTCCACTGAAATCAGTGGTCCTTTCTCTAAAATTAAATTTAACACATGCTTAAGTACTTTACTAAGTGAAGGCCAAAGCCTCTGTGAGCTGTTTCTGGACAGCAGCAGTGTCTTAATTCTGGGTTCCCAGCTGTGGCTTTCTGTTGAGCTTGAGGTATAAAACCGAGTTCCAGCCTAGCAAACCTGTCATGTGAGACACAACTGGATTACTTGGAGTGCAGCTGGTCTGAGGAGAGGCCATTCCATCTTCCCCAGTTTGTTCAATAAAAGAACATAGTCAAAAACAAAATTTAAATATTTAATGATTGAAAGCTTCCCAGGGAAGTCTCCAAGGGTAACAACAATTAATAGTTCTGTGCTCTGCAACAAAATACCTTTTCACACACATGTTCTGTGGACATTGGACATCTACAACGGTTTTGTTTGGAGACTAACCCTACAAAGAGCTTTTGTACTTTAGTTTGAAACACTTTCAACTCACTCATGAATTGTGATCTTGGTAGGAATTTCAGTCCACAATCTGGCGTACTTGACAGGCACCACGGACTCCTGAGGATCTCTGTCCACGTGCATGTGCAGCATCAGACGACAAAAGGAAGCCCGCAGGTCGTAGGGGAGGCTTTCATCAGACATGCACCTGAGGATCAAGTCTACGGACAGCTGGGCAGAAATCTGGTTGATGGCGAGATACTGGCGGTCCAGGCACATTCTTGCAAAGAGGTTCAGTTGGTACCTTAAAAAAAAAAAAGGTAATAACGTGGTATTCACTGGAAATCAGTTGGAAATGAAAGAACACACCTCAGAATCTCATGTTACAAGCCTGCTGTGAGCCTTTCTGCTATAAATCCTAAAAAATAACAAGAGTGACTTTGTTAAGCAAGGGAGCAACTTGACATTAAAAACTATTTGTTTTCAATTTGTGTAAAACATTATTCCATAATCCCGTTTCCTCTCTAATCCTCAAGACACTCAGGACACTCCATTCTCAGAGAGTGCCTTGCTTCTAGGGCAGCACAACCTAAAATTAAAGCCCGATAAATAAAAGGTAAGAGGCAAAATAAAAAAAGAGACGCAAAGAGATGTGATGAGCAAAGGAAACTCAAGATTTGCCTGGAATAGACAGCAGAGACTGTGATAACTCCCACAAGAAAAACTTGAAATGAACTTCTAATCTCAGTTTCTGGCATGACCTGGTTTCCTTTTTTGATATTGGCAAATGAACTGGATAAGAACAGCACTGAGGGTCTTCAGAGAGTTTACATTTTCTTCCCTTTGAATAAGCAGTTTTACCTGTAGTAGGTAAGAACTTCCAAATCAGCTTTTGTGCCCTCCTTAGCCTCCTGAGCCAGGTGCCTGATGGCTTTGCCATGAGGCTCCTTGTTGCTGTCGATCCAGTAAAGCCACACTTCCTCTTCATCAATGTCATCTGAGATGACTGGGCACTCCAAGGGATTGTCCATTTGGGTTGAAACCAGCCTGCAAACACAAACCATTCACAATGGAGCCATGAGCAAAGTTCTGGGAATTTAAGAGAGCAGACAAGAAAAAGGTGGCATGTTCCCATTACAGGTACTCACTTGGTCTGGATGAGAATGTCGGCATTCCCTGGGCTCAGCATAAACTTGCAGATGAGTTCCTGAGTTACTGGTATTGCTGTGGTGTTAGATACACACAGGTCTGACAGATAATCCAAGAATCTGCAGTCAAAAAAGCACAGATGCAGCAGAACATGAGCCTTAAACTGCTACTGGGGAACTGCAGTAGAAATCTCCAGCACTCAGCACTAGAGGATGGGTAGACTAGAGGGGCTCTGTACCATGATATTCATCAACATATGATCTTTGCCACTTCATGCTCTTGCAACTCACAACACCTTCCACTAGATCAGGTTACTCCAAGCCCCATCCAGCCTGGCCTTGAACACTGCCAGGGAATGCTGGGCTACCAGAGAAGAGTGCAGATCTCTCAGGACCTGCAGACAGGACTCTGCATTCAAAGAGGTCGTTCTATGTAAAGCAGAAAGAGCAAAGCTTGGTAGGGATATCAGTATCCTATGAATTTGTCTCTCAAATTTAGGTCTTCTGATGTTTAACCAGGTTCAGGCTGAGGCTTTCCTCACAGCTGGGACATTCATTAGGTAGGTGGGTTTGTCTCGTTCCAGGGATTGCTGTGTGTGCAGTAATCCATGTTGCAGCCGTTGACACACTGGAATATAAAAAGGGCCTCTTCCCTCTATGTAGTTTCCTCTTTCCATGATATTCATAGGAATTAAGTGTCTCTGAGCCCACCACTCCTCTAGCAAATGTAGCTAAAACTGAGCAAGGTGCTCAAGAGCGGGTAGGGGAGCAGATGTGAGCAGGCATACACACACACGGATCATATATTCCACTTCCTTAGAAATCCAGGTACAAACTCTGGCCATCTGCTATCAGCCATTCAAGGATCCAACAGTTTGAACTTCTGGCACAGACCTCAGTCCCCACCAAAGTCTGGGAACTGTAGGGGGTAAGTACAGACAGCATTTTTAGGGTAGACTTAGGAGAAAAATCCACCCCTAACTGAAATGAAGCTTTGTGGCAACAATTAAAAGTGCACAGCAATCAAAAAGATAAAATTAAGCAAACAGCACATAATTACATAGAATTCTGGGGAAGTCACCTGGTTGGAGCCAAAATTCAGGAAAGTCTTTAATTTTGTAGCTCATGTGTTTTAGAGCAGAATGCCACAATTCTCACTCGCACCAACAGCGCTGCAAAAATCTACAAGACTCTCCATGAAAACCAGCATCAAGATCAAGACTTTACTGTCCAGATGACACCATTCTGGCAAGGGGTAATTCTGAAACATTTATTGCTCCTGAACTCCTCAAACGAGTGGATACACAGCAGTTGCAGGATGTGGTTATGGCACAAATTCCATGACATCCTCCACCACAAGAAAACGTGATGGGCAATTGTCAATGAACACAGATCCTTCATAGACAGAGCTGATCTCATGGTTTCTTCTTCATATTGACCAAGCCCAACCCAGCTGAGCATGGGAGAGGCAATGAGATTACAGAGTGAGGCAAAACAGGCATATAGGAAATAACTGAGGCAGTGAAGCACCAAGGCCTTGAGCAATATCCTTAATTGCTACCAGGAAAATGGTATTCACAATTTCAGGGGACAATAATTGGCCTTGAGTACGTTCCTTTCTTATACTTGTATTACTTTGCAAATTTTACAACTGAAAATCCAATAATAAAGAGATTTTTCCATTTAAAAATAAAGAAGTCCGTTTCTTTTCTATTCTGACCTGAAGCTTATTAAAAAAAAAAAAAATCAGCTGAGTGAAGTTCAAGGCCAGAATATTTAATTTGGAACAAAATCTGGTCTAGGAGACATGTTTATGGGTCCTTCCCTGTCTTAGGCCCTTTTCGGGTCTGACCTGGAATCAGAACCTGCAGGGAAACTGATATTAATAAAAGCTTAGAAAAATTGACATGTGTGTATAATTTACACCAGGATTATTAGCAGGGGAACCAACGCTAGTGGCAGTTTCACAGAGGAGCTGCAGAGCTGGGAGAAAATAAACTTTCTCTTCATTTCTCTTTGCCCCAATCTGAACTGAGACCAAAATTTCAAAGTTGTCCTGTAAAGTATAAGCCCTCTTTTCTGTAAGCTCTAGTTTTAAAATGTGGATATGGTTAAATTCTAAGAATTACAGGTAGTTCCAATATTTTCTGTACAGGTGGGGTTTTTGTCTGCCAGGTCAAAACAGGGAGAAAGAGACATGAAAGCAATGAATAGCATGCAATTCACAGCTACTGCAAAAATGCTACATGGACCACTTCAAACCTTGGCTCTCGATTTCTCCTGAGTAAATTCACAAATGTCTCTATTTCTTTAGCCGTGATGTGTTTCTCTAGCAGTTTTCTGTTGTTGTGCAATAAAGCTGTGATGGTGTCTTCTGCCAGAATATCATAACCAATCTGGGACTGCATGACGCAGAAGTTCTTAGCAATATATTCCTGAAAAAAGGAAAAATTCCCATGATGACCTGCTGAGCAATCAGAAGCTCAGTTAGCAGTCAAAATAACGCTCAAAACTTTCCTCTCTGAACTGGCCTGAACAAAAGAACTTCTGAACACCTAAAATATGTACCCTGAGAAACAGATTCCATATTAGGGATGACTAACTCTTCTTATTCTTTCATAAACCAAAGGAATGAATCTATGAAAATATATACAAAAATTCGAGAAATAGCAACCCTTTTTTTAAAAAAAAAAAGGAAAAACGGAAAGGTTTTTATAGTGTTTAAGAAGACTTTTTCCTGAGTCTTCCCTCCTCCTTTTCTCTCCCTTCAGGACAGGAATATTTCTGTAAAACACTGGAAAGAAAACAAAGAAGCCACACAGCAGTTCAGGCTTTTATCTCCAGTCCCTTTAGCTCCATGTTCTGAAATACCTCCTGCTCACAGGGAGTCTCCAGCAGTGGGAAATCAGGCTACCTGATATAACAACCTCTGCTCTGACTCACTGCCATCCCTCTACAAATATTTAAGCAAGAGAAACAGACAGCTTTGCAGATTTCCCACTTTACAATCCAGGCTCCAAGAACATACTTTTAATAACAGAAAGTTCATGAATGAAGCAGTGAACCTCAGTCTCAGTCTGAGCCTGCGAAAGTACAAAGCGAACTTGTGATATTCATTGTTGAACTTTCAATTCACACACTACTAAGCTACACACACAAAAAAAGGCCTTTCCCCATTACCACTTGTAAGTGTAGAGAGCCATGTCAAACCCAGGATATGTAATTATAGAAATCAGAAGGAAAATTATCCTCAATACCACTGACCTGGTTCTTCCTGTAGTCCTGTTGGGAGTGTCTTAGAACTCTGTAACATAATCTTAGCATGTATTTGTAGGGAGCATATCTCTGGTCACCCAGGTCTTCAAGTCTCAGCATCGATCCTTCACCTTTGTCCTTAAAAGGAGCTTTGAGGATGCCAAATATCTGTTCAAAATCAAAATCACTGAGAGTGAAAACCAGACCCAGATTTCTGCTGAACTTACAGCAGTCAATGGAAATGTCCTCTAACGGGATCAGCACAACAGCCTTGACTAAACACAAGTGGGGGCACAACCTGAGCCACCACAGCTTTATGCATTTGGGGTTGGATTTACATTTCCCACCAACTTGATTGACATTGCTTTCTCTTTACTGTTATCCCCAATTTTAAACAGTTTTAGTTACATGTCTTAACTTTGGAGAATTTAATGATGAAAAAGGAGGACAACGCTCGCTGCTGTCCAGTTTCATCCTTTCCCCCTTTTGTAAAATTTCTTTCAGTTGACTTCTCAAAAAGTTAATTTTATTTACTTGCAAGTTTGCCCTCATGCAAACAAAATCAGAGCTCCACAAGGGCACTGCGTGGGGAACACTTGCAGGATTGGGACCGTGCTCCAAGTTCGTCTCAAATTTTGTGAACAATTTGCTCTCAAACATGGTCTTAAATCTTATCAGAATCACATGAAATTAAGAGCCCTCTACAGACCCTTGTGCTTCACTCTGATTTAGGGACCAAGAGATGAACTTTGACCAAGTAGTGTCATTTCTACCCAATCCAACCAGACACAAATCCAATCTGGGCATAAGCCAAGTTATCCAAAAATAACTTTTCCTCACATCACTCTCTCCTACAACCTGTTTGCAAATACAATTAAGTTATTAACACAGTAGGACATACCTGAGCCAATATATTTTGCTCCCTCATTAATTTCTGTCGTTCCCGGTTTGGCTTGGTAATGATCACATCCAAAACTTCTTGCCCGTTATTGGGCACATCAGCAACAAAGAAAATGAGATCTTCCAGTAGCTTGGTCACAAACCTGGAATGAATAGATAAATCATTATTATAAACAGTCACTCAACACTTGCTAGGATTCATTGAGAACAAAAATCACATTTATGCCAAGCTTTACCTGGCACGATGGAACTTCCATCACTGCAAAGTTAAGTTTGACGTGTACTTAAGGATTCCAAGCCTTGGTTCAGCAGAAGCTTAAATCAATCACAGGGCTGTTTACCAAGGCATTAAACAACAACCAGAGGGAAAACAAGAGAAAAATACAGGCTGCTGGATTGATACACGGTATTCAGAGACCCAAAATCTATACCAGCTGGCCTCAAGGCCCAGGAGCAGTAAAAAGAAACTTACACAGCCTAGCAAGGATTTTTATGCTTTATCATGGGTCCATGAAACAAGATGATGGACTCACTAGAGGAATAAAAACGTTCTACCACTGGATAATTTCCCTACTGACCCATGAAACTGTTACATATATATATTTTTTCATATATATATTCATATATAACTGTTTTCCTATATATACTGACCCAAGAAACTGTATTTGTTTCACTCTTTGCTAAACAAGAGATTTTTTCAGAAGCAGGTGCTAAAAACAACAGAGGCAGTAGTAATTCCTTCTCTCCCACCTTCAGAAATGCAAAAAGATAGAATATAAATGGGAAAAAAAAGAAAACAAAGTCATCATTGCCTCCTTGTTGCTAACACCTCACCAGGCGTGCAGTGAGAAACACAGATGCCCACAGATTTCAAAGAATATCCCTTAACAGCACCAGCAATCTTTTACATGAAAAACTCGGCAGCATCTCAATTTGGACAATGTCTGTTAGTCTATAACTAACAAATCTGCCAGCTATGAAAGAGGCAGGAAGATCCCCAAAAGATTTTCAGTCATCTCTGGGAGCCAGACACAAAGTTCCCGTTATCCACAAGCGAGCTGGGCTGCTCACCTAAACCTTCTGA
Source organism: Mohoua ochrocephala (assembly GCA_013398855.1). NCBI lineage: Eukaryota > Metazoa > Chordata > Aves > Passeriformes > Acanthizidae > Mohoua > Mohoua ochrocephala. The sequence goes on along the minus strand of VZTA01015728.1, from coordinate 70,752 downwards.
GTGAGCTTTAGCTCTACAAGCCTCAGCCCACTGGTGGAAAACAGCAAGGTGTGTGTCACCCCCACAAAATACAGTAGAAAAGGCAGCTGTAGGATGGAGAAATGAGGAATAAACTGTTGGGACTCCTACTTCTCTGTGCTAGAAGGTGATAAGACAGGAAAAAGATGGTTTGGGGTTTTTTCCAAAGGAAATCACAAGAACAAACAAATAATGGCGCTGTTCTGAAACAGCTCTGAAATGTTTTCCGTGTTTGTTGTACCAATCTGTCAACATCAAGACCTGACAATACTGACAGTGACACAAAGTTCACACGGGGCTGTCCCACCTGGACACTTTCGAATCCCTCTCTGGGTCAACTCAATCACGATATGGCCCCACAGCTTTTCAAGGCTGAGTACCAACACTCAGGCTATTAAAAATCTGCCTGTTGTGATATTAAACCATCTGGCCTAATTGCTACTGGAAACTGACGGCAAAAATTCCATTTCATCACCAAAAATGAACATTTTCAGAAAAAAAAAGCTGTATATGATGTATTACAGGTTACAGATTGACAATGCCAGAGATGCTGTCTTATATTCAGTTTAACCACAGGCAGCTGAAGACAAGTAGTGAACCACATCACTGGCAGTGGAATATATCTGGCTACAATGTACAACAAATGTACAGCAAAATCCCTTGATTCAGGGGCGGAGCAGACATTCTGATAGTGCCACAGACGAAATGGGGATGAATACAGGGGGTAAACACCAAAATGATGTAAAACAGAAAAAGAGAACAGGGGAAAACAAAAATGGGAAAAGGGATTATTGGGGCAGCTTCTCAGTCACACTGAGACCTCCTTTCAAGGCTTTTGCAGAGTTGTGGTGTGACGAACTTCACACAAGTCAAGAGCCCTGACATGCTGCTTTCCTGTACACAAAAATCAGATGCAATGCACCCTCACATTACAGCTCAGAAGAGGATTATCAAAGAAAATCCAGACAAAGACATCTGCCCAGGGAACTACCCATTTATTTACGTGGCCCGTGAGCTGGGGAGGTGCTGTTCACCCCCCTTTTCCACAGGAGATACACAGATCAGCCTGAGGTGCAGCAAGGATGCTCTGACAGAGGTGGAATCTAACCCCAGGCTGGCACTCTCAGCACGGAAGTGTCCTCTCCCAATTGCCTCTGCGTCCGTGTGGGTATTGCCTATCCATGGCTGTGTTATCATAAGCAACCAAACAGCAATTTAGCGGGGGAAAAAATAAAACTCACTAACCTCCTTTCATTCTGGGTTATTGTTCCATTCTCCAGTTTTTTAACAGTTGATGCTAAAACCTTGTTGGCATCGTTGGCAAAGTCCAAGTCTCTGACCTCAGACAGAGGAACCGATACAATGGCAAAAGCTTCCTTGTCCTCTTTGGTTTGGCACGTCCCAATCTGCAATAGGTTTTGGTTTAAAGTGGGTGAGCAATCCTCTTACCTTGATCCTAATTATTATGCACATCTCATATGTTCCAAGTGAGACAGCTTCAGGAATGAGTTTGGGATTTTGTTTACCTTCAGCATCACAGGCCTCTCTTCCTCAGTGTCTATGGGGATGCTGGTGCTGGTGACCCAAGTGTTAGTGCACAAGTGCCTCAGTCGGACATAGGAGTTCCTACAGGGGGACAGAGCAGACAGCAGGTGAGATGGATCAGCCCTGAGCCCACGTGGGCAAGGTGGGACGCCCTGCAACACCTGCCTGTGGCATGAGGCTGGTGAGCAGGAGCCACACCAGCCACCTGCAACAAAAGGGGGAGGTGGACCTAAAAGACACTGCAGTACCCTTTTCCCTTGACTCCTTCTTTCTCACCCAGAGCAGAGCTGCCACAAGAACAACCAGCATCTTGGGATTATGCAGAATGCTGGGTTTAAGTATTTATGTAAGTCTAGGAGTAAAATATTCTTTAAAGAAAAAAGAAAAAAAACTAAAAGGAAGATGTTATAAAATCGTATCTGAATAGAAATACATTTCATGAATAAACCCAATTCTTTTTTTTTTTTTCTGCAGAATAACGAACCCTTTTAAGCTGTCACAGCACAAAAGCCAGAAAGTAAAGCTGACCATGGTTTCACAGCTTCATCATTATGATCTGCAAACCCTTGTTCCAGAGCAAGCATTTACAGTACCAGTTCTCAACTGAAAATCAAGTGAACAAAGAGCAGATATGAGATCCTTCTAAATTCTTTCCATATGATAATCTGTGGTATTATCAAAAAGCAGAGCTGAGAAATCAATTACAATTTTAACTCTGAATTTTACTTTTGAAATATATTCACTGTGGTCTCCATTCACGCTCTCCCTTTCACGCTGATGGGCTTTTGAGTATTCAAGTAAGCAAATTATCTGGCAGAACTTAGCATAGCAAACACACTTCAAAGCCACATACATCAGTATTTGTGGGTACCCAGCTTTAAAATCCACCCTCATAACAACCAGCCCCAAGTGTCTGCAAGCCCATTCAGTCACAACCCACACCGTGTGACTTATCTAGCCAATCTCAGCTATGCTACACAGCTGAAATTTCAAATATTGACAATTAAAACCCAGAAGCCACTTGCTGAATGCATTTGAATAACAAATGTACTCAGTGGCATCGTGATCTGTCAGGGAAACAGAAGCCCAGCTCACCACACACATTATTTTGTTGGGAACAATTCAGTTAAATCCATTAGAAGTACATTTTTTTTCAAACAGCGCACAGAGCTCAATTCTATCCTCACACAGATCTGTGCAATATTTAGACCATTATTTTTCTCTTCACAGACTCTCTCTAAGTGTCACTTGTTTTATCCTTATAATTATTTTACCCAGCCGCAGCAGCAGTATCATGTTTTATACATCCCTTATTTATCCATGAACACTCCTCAAATTTTAACAGAAGGATAATACTTGCTCATGTTTGATTTTTTCTGCTTTACTCACCAGCATAATGCCAGGAAGAAACCCTGTCAATGCAGCACTATTTTTTGCCCTTTTTTCCTTTCCTTTCCTTTTTTTTTTTAATTTTACCTTGGAACCAGGCAATCAGCTCTCTGAAGAGTGGTGGCATCCAGTTCAAAGAGAGATGCGATGTCATTTCCATGTGGCACAGAGACCAAAGTATACATAATCTTCTCCCCTGCCTGGCGTTTCTTCTTTGAAGCAGGAAGGTCGCCGTCTCTCTGCTGATTAGGCACAAGGGTTATTTGCTTGCATCAGGGCCCATTAGAAATTCTTCAATTACCTTGCAGACAAGTAATACATCCCAATTGGAATTTTTTTTTTTTTCCCTACCTTCTAGCAAGAATCTTCCATGACTGGCTTTGGAACAACACAAAGGATGCACTTTGCCCCATGGGGTCTCAGGCAGTCATTAGAACAACAGCAGGCCACGAGCTACAGAGGCACTGCAGCACTGGATACGCTTCATTTGACACCTACAACTTCAAAAAAACTGCAGTAGTTGCAGACCCCCTCACTCCCAGCAGATGCAACTACACAGTGCTGGTCTGGAAAGGGCCACAGTTTAAAGAGGAGAATCGATGAAAATTAGACATTTTTATAAGACAGAGAAGGGATTTAAAAAGTAAGTAATTTGCCTAAATCCACTGCTGGTTTATGTAAGTTTGATGGCTTTTTCCTCTCAGATGGTAGGACTACAGCAGCACACTTCCAGAGAATCACAGAATCATTTAGGCTGGAAAAGGCCTCCAAGATCATTGAGTCCAGCCTTTGACCGATCACCACCTTGTCAACTAAACCCAAGCCACGTCCACTTGTTTCCTGAACACCTCCAGGGATGGAGACTCCATCACCTCCCTGGGCAGCCCGTTCCAATGCCTGTCAGACCTTTCCAAGAAGAAATTATTCCTAATGTCCAACCTGAACCTCCCCTGGAGCAGCTTGAGGCCATTTCCTTTTGTCCTGTGGACACTCTCCAAACAGCAACAGCCAGAATATCTGCTCCATCAGGACCAGCTTGTCACGGGAAGGGGAACAGGCAAAGCCCCAGCTGGTTTGTATTACAAATCTCAGCACAGGCTGATAACACACCCGAGGCTGGGTCCAAGCCAAGTCTGATTTTACCCACTGCAAGGGCAGGAGTTGTTCCCTTTGAGGGACACAGTTACTCAAACAAGGCACGTGAGCTTAAGGTGGGATGTTCCTCCCACCACCTGCTGAGAGTCCACGGGAATTTTGTGACCCCGCAGCACCATCCTCGTCTCTTTAGTCCCCTACATACCTTTGCCTACAGACTCCAAATGCCACCTTTCTTGAGAACATTTCTTGGCTTGAAGGAGTCGTTTGGAGTCTGTGCCCGTATCCACGCAGCAACCAACAGAATTACTGGTGTAAGTAAAAGCTGTTCCTCTGGGGTGTCGAGTTACGCATCTTACAAAAGACTAACAACCAATTAAGAGACTGGCAGCCCAGGGCCCTTCACGTACACAAAATACATCACAGAGGGAGAGGAGAAGAGGAATGAGGAAAGCCAAAAGGGAAAAAAATCCAAATCCAACCCTGGAAGCCTGAAATGCTATTATAATGATTTATAATACACCACGAAGGAAGAGCTGTACAATGTAAGAGGCCAGGCTGCAACTGGTTTGCATTAGTAGCTTGATTAAAACCAAACTGTAAGGGATAATCAAGGGCAAAGCTTTGATTATCCATATTGCCAATTGAGATTAAACAACAAAATCAAGGACGAGTGAAATTAGGGAAGAAAGAAGTAGTCATCAACTCATTTCAAGGTACTTTTTGAATCCTTCCAAAACATCCATTTTTTCATTTTCAAGCTCAAAAAATGCCAGCTTTCCATACCCCATGACTTCTATCAAGGATAGAGAGAGCAGAAAAAAAAAATATAGGAATAAATTTTTCTTAGGCTCCTCTAGTCATTAGGGTACTGCCACCAGTTGAGAGGAAGGCTTGCTAAGACAAAGAGCAACCATCTCCTGTGACTTGCACAAGAGTAAGCTCATCTGACAGTCTCCACATCCTATTGTTTCTCATGCCCAAAAACTACTAAAGAAAAATGCACAGAAAATTTAACCTGCGTGCAAGGATTGAGAAAATAGCAAATTGCTTTTGTGATTTCCATACATACTTTGTTTTACATACTCGTGATGAGACACAAGCTGGAAAGGCACAGCAACAATAAAAGAATCCTTCTAAGAGCTTAACAGGTGTGAGTCAGAGTCTAATATTAAATGAAAAACTACTTCCTACACTTCATAACAAAACAGAAAACTGGAAAATCAGTTTAAAATTCAAGAAGTCTGTAAAGGGGTGAGTAGCAAAAGATAGTTTAGAACGGCATCCAAGCTTTTTGGTATTTTCCACAACTTACATTCAAATCTAGTTAGGGTTTCCCAGAAACTACCCACTTCACTATAATTTCCAAACTGAAATGACTGGTATACAAAAAAGCAGGACACTTCATAATTGTATGGTTTTCTTTTTATCCTGGGGCTCTGGGTAAAATACAGACCAAAATATGGAACCATACTGGGCGGGAACATGGACAGGACACCCGACCCAGACTGGGCAAAGGGATATTCCCCACCACAGAACACCATGACCAGTGTGTAAACTGGGTGAGCTGGCAGGAGGCAGAGTCAAAGGCAGGTCTCCTGTGCTTTAGTAGTTCACACCAACCATTAGCTCTGTGGAGAAGTTCACCCAGCAGTTTGGGGCTGACCCTGCCCACTCCCTGGGTGTCCCCAGCTGTTGTACAGATCCAGCTGAGCAATGGAATTGGCTCACCAGCCCTAAATCCCACCAACCAGGCTTAGCAGCTGGCAGGCAGACATAGGAGCAAAATCTGGTTTTTAGCCTAAAAAGAAATTCCACTTCAACAGAGGGCAAGACAGTGCCTGCAACACTGCTCACTCCAATGCCAAGCTTAGCTGAGCAAAATCAGACCTGCACCAGAGCTGTACAGCAGTTCCAGGCTGAACTCCCCCACAAGCCTCAGAACTCTCCTCACAGCATTATTTTAGAATCTGAATCTCACCACTCAACCTGGGTTACGGGAGTTAAGCACTACTCATGGCAAAAATGCCACGTAACAAGAAGTGACCCCCAACCTGGCAGCACTGAAAACAAGTCGCACACAAGGGGTACACGAGAGGCAGCAATGCTGCCATTCCACAGGAACAAACATGGAGCTGTATTTATGGCTCAGTTCATGTCCCAGTGCACGTGCACGTGCCTCTGTGTGGGGGAGAGAGAGAATGCACAGACACTTGCACACAGAAAGCTTCTCACGATAAATTAAATTTAGTAAGCAGCCATCAGAATCCGCACTTAACCCAGCCATTATTGAATCAGCAGATGAGTCCATGTGAGGATGTGGAAAGAAAGTACTAGGGTAGTTTAAATTAATTAGACAATAGCTCAGGAGAAGCACTGCATTCCTAAGCAGATGAAAACAAGATGACATTTGCTCAGGTAGAAACTGGCATATGAGCAGATGCAGCCAGCAAAACTGGATTCAATTAAGAGAAAAGAAAAAAAGAACTGCAAAGGAACTCAAATGCAGAGAGAAGGAAATTCAACTTAAAGCAGTGTGAAGAGGAAGCCGATGGAACAGTTTCAGAGATGTTGGAGATGTGGTCAGCGGCAGCCAAGGAAAGCACTCCAAAGGCTTTCTAAAAAGCAAAAAAACCCAGGTGAATTACATGGCAGGAGTATAGAGAACCGTGGGTAAAACAATATTACCAAGTAGTACATTTATGGAAGGAAAATGCATATAGATTTGATTGTAGCAAACTACAACCAACTAGCAGCAGGCTGTCACAAGGCACATCAGACACATATCCAAGGTGAGGAAGGTGCAATCACTTCACTCTTGTGCACTGGTGAAATCACTCACAAGGATGAAGGAGACGCATTCAGCTCTGCTTCTGCCCAGCAGGAGTCGGACCCACACCTTCCAAGCCACCCAGTCTAAGTATCAGTGGCACAAAGAGCAGAGTCAGCTCCTTCAGCCTGAGGAAACCTCAGTGTGCACTGGCACAGGGGGCTGTGAGCCCCCAGCCTTATTCTGCAGCAGCAAAGTTCAATAATCACACCCAGGAAAGGCAACTGAGCAAACCCCCACAATACAGCCAGGGCACTTCTCCAGGTGAGACCCATCTCGGGAAGCAAAGGCTGAGCATTCAAAAAAAAGAGTCCTAGGTAGTGAGAAAACCCACCATTTTGGTGAGGAGTGGAAATCTTGATCCAGGCCCACAGCAAAGTCTGTAACTCCTGGGCTACCACCACTGATTTACAGTGCATCATGATTTAAAAAGAAGCTTAAAGAGAAAAAATAACGCGGACATACTGCTTGCCATTTGGAGGGCAAATGTAAGGAGAGACAAATCCCATGCTGGAATCAGTGACAAAATAATCAGGTACAATCAGATTTGTCTTGAGACTTACAGCCCAGTAGATAACCCTTTTCACAGCTCTTAATAGAATTTGCTACTAATTGCTACCTATCCCAAACCTTCCTTATTTAACTCAACTGGGCATCAAACCTAAAATTCGAAAGATTTACATGGAGTTTTGCTTACGGAAGGGCCTTCATTTCAACTGCTAAAAGCAATACAAAAACATGACAGACCTAAAATACCTTTTCTTTTAGAAACCCAATCTACAATTCCAATTGGTGAAGACACCTCTTGTGGCACAGAGACAGACAAGGATAATGCCCTGCTCCTGAATGAATACATTAAGCCGCACTACAGATTTCAGCAGAAATTAAATTTAATAGCAGCCAGAGTTCTGAAAATGCCTGTTAAATCCAGAGCAATGTGGTATCTCAATATGTTAACCCAGTTTAGGAGGCTCTTACAAAACCAGCATTTTCACAGAGCAGTAACGTGAGCAGAACTCCATAGGTTAGATTATTTTCCAAATGCTTTATGAGAAGAAAATGGAGCAAATGAATGGCCAGCCTTGCTCCTGCCTGCTAGGAGCCCTGGCAGACAGCACAGCAGTTAGCCTCCTGTAACACCTTCACTGTTGACTCATTTGTGAGTCATCGCATTTTTAGCAGAGACATCACGTTGCAATCCTGTTGTTAGGAGCCAGAGACATTCTGTAAGAAACAATGTATGCATTTCCAGAGCTGATTCAGACCCGTGTGCAACAGCAGAATAATAATAATGTGCCGGCATCCGTGTCTCCCCTTCTCCCCCAGCCTCCCCAGTGGTCTGACTGCTGGCTTTATATAAGCTGCCATTTTTAAGCTGATGATTTTTCTTTTCTCTTTTCTTTCCAATGTTTTTCAGATTGTCTATTCTACTCGTTTAAACTGCATCATCCATCTAAAATATATAATTCAATAAACTTCGTTCCTGGAAGGTAAAATAAAATAATTTTTTTTAAAAACAAATAATTTACAGTGTTTATCAGGAAAAAAAAAATCTCGTGGGTTGGCAGCAAGAAGGAAAAGTTAGAATTGCAGAATGCTGGGAATTCATAAAGATAGATAAACAGAAGTCAAAGGAGATACAACAAATTGCACCCGGCAGCCCATGGTAGAACTGCCCAACTTCTTTACAAGAAAAGTAAATGCATACCAGTCTCAATCCTAACAAAAATCTCAGCAATAAAAGGTAGATTGGAACTGGTTAGAATCAGCCCTCCCGTGAAAATGCAGACAAATGGAGAGACGGTACCCATCCAAAGTCAGCCTTTAGCACAAAGGCACTCACAAATGCCAGGTTCCCAGCTGTTCCTGACATTTCCCTGATGTTTGTAGCATTCTTCAGGATGCTGTACATTTCTCTCCTTAGAAAAAGCATACTAATTTGCAACATAAAATACACCAATTTTGGGGTTAGTGGGAGCTGTAACATAGAGCACCGCATTTTGATGCACGATACACTACAATCTCCTAGACTTTAAGAGATGAAGAAGCCTTTTTTTGATAAGACCCTTAAATCACAAAAAGGTCTTCCCATTAAAAAAAAAAAAATCTTCTGCAGCTTAGATGTGTGAATATTAATCAACTCATTGTAAGGCCAAATTTTACCAGAATTAAAAGCAGTGCTTCACAAGACACTTTGGCTGGATTGTCAAGAAGCAGCTCATAAACAAGCAATGAACCTCAGTCCAAATGTACCTTTAAGGCTTGGGAACAAAAGTCCTGGTGACTTCCAGTAATATTTATGTTCTCTGTAGCCAAAACCCTTTCAGACTCTGGAGTCACTTAAGGCAAGGCAGAAAAGACGTGCTTAGGCAGAACCTCGGTGTCTGTGCCCACCGCTGCATTATGGAAAACCCTTCTCCATTGCTGCTTCCCAGAATTCAGTTGCCTGAGCAACTGGGATCGGGCCTTGTAAACCAGGCCATGAACATGCACAAGCAGTCCCAGCACACACTGAGGAGTCAAGGGTTGGCACAGAATGCACAGGTGGCTGTGCTGCCTTTAAAACCCGACAACAAGGAAGGATGCTACCCTTTCATCCAACAACCTAGCAGAGAAAAGAAAGAGTCCCAGGATGGGTCAGGCTGAAGGGACCACAGTGGGTCAAACTGGTGCCATCTCCGTGCTCCAGCAGGGCCATCCCAGAGCACGGGGCACAGGATTGTGTCCAGACGGCTCTGGAATATCCCCAGTGAGGAGACTCCACACCCTCTCTGGACAATCTGAGGGAGAAGTTTTTCCTCCTGTCCAGGAGGAACTCCCTGGGATCAGTCCCTGCCCGTTCCTCTGGTGCCATTGCTGGGCCCCCCGGAGCAGAGCCTGGGCCCTGCTCGGAGCCCTCCCTGCACACAGGGACACCCAGGGCTGAGGGCCCCTCTCAGCTGGGGCTCCTCTCGAGGCTGGACAGCCCCAGCTCCCTCATCCTTTCCCTGCCAGAGATGCTCCAGGCCCTAAATCATCTCCGCAGCCTCCGATGGCCCTGCTCCAGGAGCTCCCTGTCCCTCCTGTCCTGAGGAGCCCAGGACTGGACACAGCACTTCAATGTGCCTCCTAGGGCTGGGCAGAGGGGCAGGATCCCCTCCCTCAACCTCCTGTCAATGCTCTTTCAAATGCATCCCAGGACACCATTGGCCTTTGTGGCCTCAAGGGCACAGGCTACAGGTTCAGCCCTTCAGTCACAAGGATTTGTTTATTCATCTCCCATTTTCCTGCTACTCAGACTTCAAATTTTGCTGGGGTAGGTCCACTTCAACCTCCCCCCTCCAGATTTACTTCATGGGCAGTATTTCAAAATTAATTGCTCCAAAAGATGGAAAAGAAGACGCCTTTGCAGTGAGCCAGTTAGGCAGGGACCAGGCAGAGGAAACACTAGATGATAACCACAGAGCAAGGAAAGCCTGTGTGCTCCAGGTTATGTGCTATTGGATACAAGACTGACATAGCTGACCCTTAAAGAACTCCAAATATTTTAGAATTCTTTTACTTTTGAGGGACAATTCAATATACTGCATAATTGTAACATAAAAGAAATTCCTGCACAGGGATGGGAGGTTTCTCTACTTGGTTGTTCGAGGGCAGAATGAAGGCTTTAATAGCCATTGCTGACTCACAGCATTTCCAACAAGACTATAAAGGAGTGAAGGATCCAAAGGGATTTCTACCATGCTAATAGAGCCTGTAGGCTTGGATTTACATGGAGGTGTTACCAAAAATTGCTAGAAGTTCTTTCACAAAACATCTTTCACAGGAAAGCGCTGACTGCATAAATTAAAATTTCAACAGACACCAGTTTTGATCACCAATCAGGTTTGATTGCTTTCTTATTGGAAGTACTTCTCTAATGTGATTTATCTGGTCTGGGTTTTTAGCTGAAACCAATACCCAGGAGGAGTAACCCAAACTGATGGTGAAGCCACCTTCAACATTCATGTTTAGATTACTCTTGTGCCTTCGTCATTACACAGACCAGGGAATATTTAACTATTTAGATGAACTGAAATGGCTACAGATGGAAACCCTATATCGTAAATAAGGATGGTGTGGTGCAATAGGACTGGAACCTCAGTGACAAGGGCCTAACGCCTACTCACTGGGGAATTCTAGAACTGATCTTGATTTGCATTCCAAAGTTCCAAAGGCCTCAAGTTTCATTCTAATACAAAAGAGAAACAACTGGTGGGATTTCTGTACTTTCATAGGAGAGAATTCTCATTTCTCTAGACAGCTTAGCTGTTATTGCCATATCACCACTAATGCCAAATATCAGTGAAGATGGAAAACCAATGTTGCCAACTCCTATGAAAGCCTCCACTTTTATTAAAATTGCAGTCCTCAAGGCATGTGATTATGTAAGAATCTTGGGTTTCGTGTCATGAAAAATCAGAAATTTCTTCCCTGTGCAGAGAAAAACTTGAAAATGTGTCCTCTTAAAGAACAAAAGCCGGAAGGCAAGCAGAAAGAAATTAAACTGAATCTTTTTGAAGAAGATCTCAGCCTTTCCAAGGCAATCTCATGAATTTGATGGTTCTTTTTTGGAATATTTGTTGACTTAGTAACAATAAGGTTCCCCCAAGGTTTTAACTCCACTTCCTGCACACACTATAATCTCCATCTCTGGCCTTGCCTCATTAGCCAGAATTAGCTAAAACGCTCTTGACGCTGTACCAGGCAAAGGCTGTTGCCATGAAGTAACACATCTAAGCTGAGCAGAAGGAATACATTTCACATCTGCAGTCAGACAACAAGCAGAACAGCTTCAACTAATGCCACTTCGATGCAGAATTTGAGTAAGTTTCTTATCATTTGCCTTAACGTGAGGGAAAACGTTCTGAATTGCCAGTTCTGAGATGCATCCTACCTTACACAGGATATGGGAAACATTCCCAGCAGCTGGAACACGTAAGGAAAGGGAAAGCTATGAAGGGCTTCCATATGTCAGGCTGTGCTGGGTTAAGGATACAGCATTCCCCAGATTATATGCAATGTATAAATTCCACTTACCAAAGCTTTTCCTTCATTATTACCTTCTGGGTAGTGTGGGTTAAGCTGGAAAAGAAAAGAAGTCAAATACTATCTCGATAGCTTTCAGACATTTCATAACTGGGGCAGAGGGTTTGGTTCAGTTCTCTGTTTCTGCAAAAGGACAGTGGAGTATTTAGAAGCAGTGTGAGAGTCAAAGACTTACTGCTTCAATTTCTGGCTGACTTAGCTGGCTATGCCCTCACCTCTAGAAAGAGCATCTTGCAATCAAGCTTGTTAACTAAAGAGGAATCTCAAATAACCAAAACCAAAAAGGATGATGAAGAAAGCACAGTTACTATGCTAAACACAGCCAGTTACAGTCACCCACACACGTGCACACGCGATCACTTCCAGGATTGACCCTGGGCAGATAGATTGAGATAAAAAACTAACGTTCTCTATGGCTACTGAGATTTCACAGGAAGACACTGAATTCAGAATTAACACATCTTTGAAACAGGAGTGACAATGCTACTAGAGACAATTATTTAATTACACTGTGGTTCTGTTTAACCATTATTAATGGGGATAATATGTTCTATGTCATATCAGGATTATCAAGCATTAATTAATACTAAGGTAATATGAGAAGCTTGGATGAAAGATGCTATACAATAATAAATGTAAAGTATTACTAATCAACAGCTGTTCAGTATGATTGTACTTTTGACAAGGGAAATATGTAGCCTATAAGATGAGGGATTATGTAGGCAGATATATTCACAAATAAACAAAAACACACACACCCACTCACTCGCTGCACATGAAACCTTTCAAGATTTGATTTACATGAAGAAACAATTTTGCATCAATATTTACCAATACTCCCTGACATAGGATATGCCATCAAAGTGCTGTAAATGCTTAAGTGAGATTATTAGTTATATAAGGCAATTTTGTTCTCAGGCAATTACAATGTGTATACATCTTACAGATGAGTACTGTCATTTTCTTGGCTTGAATTTGGCATTACCAGTGTGGAAGAGCCAGAAGAGAATTGCACAGGGCAATATGCACGAATCCCAGTGGAACTTTTCAATATCACATTATCACACATTTAACATTACACAGACAACTGCTGTGAAGAGTTTTTGTTCAGTTGATAAGGCGTTTATTAAAAAATAATCATTTCTATCTCTTTAACCCCTCAAAAGGCCCGCTCCTCTCTACACCATGAGCCTGAAGAAAGGAGGAAAACTTTTAAATCTTTGTCAAATTGCTGAAAATACCTTCCCTGTGTGTCGCAACTTGATGTGCTGACACAGAAATGACCAAAGGTTTATTCTGTCTCCATTTCATTTTTTGGATTAGCCACTGTGTTAGCATCACAAACCTAATTTAGAGAGCCTGCTTTCCTCCCTGTGTTGATACCTATCTCAAATCTTGCATTTTGCTCCTCCCTGACATTGTCACAGTCTCCCAGCTCCAAGTCCCTCTTGCTACTGCTATACAGCAACAGGAATGAGATATGAACACCAAAAAACTAGAACTTATACATATATGTAACTGTTTTCACATACTTTTGGTTCCTTCTTAAGTTTCCATAGTTCTTTCAGCACGACATTTGTTCACCTGACATCTTAAAATAATCCCGGTGTCCCATTTTTAGCAGCCAAGCTGAGCTCTCTGCTTTTGGTCCCTCATCAGGAAGGGATAAAATTAGCAGGCAGTGCCCCTCAGTCCCAGCCACGCACCGTGGCCTTCCAGCACAGGCGCAGAGAAGGGACAGAAAGGCTAAATTTCTATGCTACCTTCAGATAGTGCTGGTTGAAAGCAAGCAAGAAAAAGTCTGGGTCACCTCAGGTTTGTCACTAGACCCAGCACAGAGAACTTGGCACTGAGGGCTTGATCCTACAGGTTTTCTTTGAAGGGCCCAAGTGAATACAGTTGCCTACCCAGTACGAATTGAATTCTGATATCCTTCAGCTGTTTGCTTTCAACGTAATGGTGATTTGAAATTTAAAAAATATATAGCAGTAACAGGAGAAATTAGGAAAATCTCCCTCCCTCGACACTTCTTGCCTTCTTGAAAAATGACTGAACAGACTGCCCTCAAATTTCCAAAATAGTTCTCTTGTGGACTGAGGGCGATGAAGACAGAAGGCTCAAGTGAGAAATCAAGTACATCCTTAATGATGCTTTTCCTTGCCCTGCTGTTACAGAAATAATAAAACCAAAAATATGTTGTTTAGAGAAAGTTTCGAGATGCTGACGTTAAACCACAGACACAATGGAACTCAGTGTTCGGGCTGACATCCATGGCCCCATTTTCAGCTCTGCTCTGCCACTTTCATTTTCATTTCAGCTGAAATTGTTGGTGCTGAGGGTTTCTAAAAAACAGACCAGTAGCTATTATCCCATGCTATATTCTCCAGGTAGAAGAGGCATAAATCATCTGGTGGTGTATGTCATATTACACCTGTTCTGAGTCCCTTTCAATACGCCAGCACAGAATGACCTAAGGACATAGTGACAGTCTCAGCACTCCAAAATCTATTGCTTTTTCTGATTTATGTAAGATCACCTCCACGTTCTTCAGTAAGCCTCCAAAACAAAAGAAGCCTTGAAAAGAACATTAATATTTTTATCTCGCTACTAATGAAATCAAGTAAAATTTTCTGCAGGTGTTTAGAAAGTAAGAATGCTATGCTAAAATAGGCCTCAATGAAGCTCAACAGTTTTCAAGCTTTTTTGTGTCGTTGGATGTCTCGAAGTTGCAATTTACTGAATTGTAGCTGAAATACAGCACTGAATATTCCTGCAAAATGCCACTGGAAGGGGCATGCAGCCAATATGCACCAAGAACACGACACATTGCAGATAAGGACAGTCAACATCATGGGAAAGCCACCCACGACCACCACACAAGGTCATATTCCTAAAGACTAAAATCACTAAAATCCAAAATTGTCAGAGATAGATTTGCAACTACAGAGAAGACAACGCCTTCTTTTAAATCTACATTTAAATAGCATTCACTGGCACTCTTCTGCAAGAAGCCAAATTCCCAACTCGTGATCTACATAGGGCATCTGAGGGAGCCTGAAGGTCACGGGTAAGTGCTGCAGGTGGCCCTCCTGAGCATAAAAATTGGTGTCTCTCGGACAGATTTCGGGCTCAGCCTCTGTACACAGTGGTATGTGAAAAGATTAGATGTCTGAATGCACACATACATCAACATCCTCATCCTGTGGGAGCAGCAGAAGGCCCCCAGGGGAGAGTATGTGTGACAAACTCATAACAGAAGTCAGCTTTTACGCGTGGAAAACTGAGGTATAGACAAAGTCTTTAATTATTTCTGGTTAAAACCACTTGGAACGGCAAGGAATCTCATTCCTGAATTTTCACCTAGTGTCTTTACAAAATCTGTAAAGTCTGCATAGCGGGAAGACAACTTTCATCTCTGTGTGTTTGTGTGTTACATCTGGTATTTGGCGCTCAGAGAACGCACGTGCCCTGCTAATCCTGAGAAGGATTCCCCTAGACTGAGCACCAGAAGTTCCAGGCTCTGTCATCTCCACTCATTAAAGCTACTCAAAGTTGTATCTTTGAGTCCACAGTGCATCATTTCCTGGGGTTCTACTATCGTGCAGAACATCATCCCACGGGTTATTCCTGGCTTTAATTCTACTGTTGCATCTTCGCATAGTTAAGATATCCTTTACAATCCAAGATGTTTGAAATTCCACATTTCTACTGAATGTTGTTTTCTTGAAGGAATGCATGGAAAGCACCCAAACAGGCTATTTTTGGACACTCAATTAAGAAGGAGAGAGAGGAGTTTGGGGAAAGAAACACCCATGCTGATTTTAATCAAATTTTGTTGACTAGGTAAAGGATATTTAAAGCATCTTGTCAAGGGAAGAATTAGATTGCCAAATTTCAGCTAAATGAGCATTTTAATGACTTGGTTAAAACCTGCATTTATGAAGGAAATCCTGACAGACAAAGAATAAAAGGATCTAATTCAACACACGCAAACAGTCCCCATTTCATTTGATAACCAGCCTGTTAACACACAGCCTGTTACCCAGCCAACAAGGGCAAGGGTTTTAGGGAAGAAAAGCCAGGACAAAAGAAAAATAATCCACTTTTCAAATCTTTCATCTTCATTAGGCTTTCTTTGTTCTTTGTTAATGTCATACTGATTAGCTTTCGATAAATCCAAAGGACTTTTGCACAATTTCAAAGACTTCCAGTGGCATTCAAAGGACTTTTGCCATCTTATTAACTTGCCTGAGAAAGACTGGCTACGACTCTACCTCAATAAACTCCATTCAACCCTGCCTCGGCATCAGCACAGAGCTCCTGATAATCATCATCCAAGGAAAGTTTAAAAATCTTAAAAGGCCTTTTCTTTCAGGATTGTATTTTCCTCATGAGCTGTGTCTTAGCAGATCAGACAAGTTTCCAGGGAGCACTGGGAAAGCTGAACCTTTTTGTCTGCTTCAGGCCCCCCTGCTAGTCAAAAACAGGAATGAGAAGCAGCTCCAACACCTTCCTGTCCTGATTTTTCACCCTCATTACCAGAAGAAAGATCATCTTGATGGCATTTCCAGCTGCTGTGTAAGCAATGGCAGGCCAGCACTTTGCCAGGCCTAAATCAGCATGGATTTAAAGGTCTCACACCAGCAGCATAAGCTGGAGTAGCTCCATGTTAGGAGTGGTAACTGGGAAATTCCATTGCTTCTACTGGGATCAAGGGCAGAGCACCTGAAACCAGTGCTCAGCCCCACTCAGCCATATCCCACTCTGCAGAGGAAGTCAAAAGAAAAAAAAGTCTAAGAGATCCTTTAGTGTAACTTGGACGCTGGGCCACAACCTTAGCCTGAGCTTCAGCAGCTCCATGTCAACCTGTGTTATATAAAAACAGCATCCTCATCTCTTCAAGAGTGATGTTCTAAATATTAATATCCCATATGCCTTTCAGTGGTCCTCACAGGAGTAACTAGGGATGATTGAATTAGACATGACTGACATTTCTACTGTTAAAAAAACAAACAAACAAAAACCACAGGCATGCAAAACCCTAAAAACAATAAAAAACAAAGGAGGGAAGCCTTGGAAACCTCCATCAAGCATCCCAAATAAAGAGGCACAAATACGATTGAATAAAAGCTTCTCAAGTGATCCTTAAAAAACAAACCAAAAAAAAATGCACTTAAGAACAGACCACATGTCTACATCTTCTGTTTTGGAAGTCATCAAAATGCAAGATGTATTTTCAATAACAGAAGTAGGCCTTGTAATGACTAAATGACAATAAATGCTGCATTGATGTCTTGGTACTTCCTTACTTGTAAAGCTTGTATATGTACAAACACGGCCCAAATGCAGCCAACTTCGGGCAGGACCGAAGAAGCTGAACGCTCTCACAGGTCACGACTGCAAATTAGTTGGCTGGGGAAGAAAACTTTCCTCTGAGATCCAGATTTATGAAGGTATTTGCCTACTGACAGATTCCACCAAAGTCAAGACAAGTCAGGTCAAGAAATTTAGCTGCATTCTCAAGACTCTTAAAAACCTTGGAAAATCTAGCTCTGGGTGTTGCTAAATGGACATCTTCTAGATCTGTCACTTTAAAAAGCCACATCCAGGTCTGCAGAACAGGTCAGGCTGGCTCTGTAAATCAGTAATCCATCCTCCTCCTCTGGATCCCCTCTGGATCTCTTCCACCTCTTCATGCATAGCTGTAAATTACCCTTCACTCCTTACACAGCTTTAAAACAAACCCACGCTCCTATGAGACAGTGAGAAACGGAAATAAGGCTTACAGTGCTGAGTTCACTCTGTCACCTTGGCAAACCCTTTTTCTTGTGAGCACCTTTAATCACCAAGCCAAACAGATAGAAATTAATCAGAATGCTGTGTTTAATGAAGAGACACTGGGAAAAAGCAGCCCCAAAGGAAGATTTTGAAGCAATCTCCAGGTGAGGAGGTCCCGCAGTACCAAGGAATGAAATCTGTGAGGTTTGTGAAGGCCTTGGTGGATGCTGCCATCTCCTGGCATCTTCTCCGGTTTACAAACTGTTCCTGAGCAAAAGGTACCTCACATCTCAGCTAAACAAGGCCGTTTTTATTTTATTTTATTTAATTAGTTACTTGCCACACTCTTCTGAAGGCAGAAGGAACCACACAGCATTTAACACTGTGTTCTCCCTCTCAGCATGAGCAGGGCATGAGCAAGTCCTTCTGCAAAGGTTTGTTTCCATGTCACCCAAAAAAGAAAGTAAAATTACACTGGCAAACAGTGGCTCCATTGTTGCTTCCTAAATAAAAACCATCTCTGTCAGTAGTCCAATTTCCAACAAGTGGATAGCAAAAGGCCTAAATTATGGACTTCAAATAATCAATCTCAGGTGCCTTAATAAAACATCCTGTGCAGGACTCCATTTTCCAGCAGTTTAGGAAGTGGAAGCAAAGTCCATAAAACTACAGAGACAGTTTCTTCAAGGCTCCAGGAGTCTAATCCTGGTTTATAGCCTCACGTTTAGGAACTGATTTCCGCTTTACATTTCTTTTATCTTAGCTAATTCTGAGGATACTATTACCCATAAAATTATGTAATCTTTCTTAAAATCTCATTAAATGCTTTGTTTTCTATTCTTGTGGGATTCTTGGGACAATGTTTACTATTCAGAAGGCAGGAGAGGATTATTTTCTCTCAATATTAACGTGAGCATGTACTCAGCTATCTTCACCATGATCCAAATCAAGTGATCGTTACAACAGGCTTAAATTTACTATGAAGTGTATGGCCCTGTCCATCTGCATAAATGCATATCATAACAATATAACAATATAATATATATTGCTATAACATATCAGAACAATGTAACATGGCAGGCTAATATTTTTAATCACAGAATCATAGAATGGTTTGGGTTGGAAGGGACCTTAAAGATCCTCTAGTTCCAACCCCCCTGCCACGGACTGTAAAAGCAAAATTTAACAGCAATTCTCAATGTAAAGTGAATGATGTCCATAAGCTTCTCTGAAAAGAAAGGGGCAGTTTGGGGCAATTTTGACAGAAAAGTAGAGTAGGGTAATATGGGAAGAAATTATTCAAGAAAGACAAGAGAAATAGGAGTAACTTCTATTGGCCATTGATCCAAGAGTTCTCAGCAAGTGGTTTACACCATGGCATGTGAAAATCAGCTGACAGTCCTGCAAGGCTTCAGCAGTTCTTGTTAACCCACCCAAAACACTCGTGCTCGTGGTCACGTAGCTCAGTGACCCTGTTCCAGCACAGACTATTCCCTCTTGCCCTGGAGTCCGTGCCAACACCACCTCAGGGACAGCACCTTGTGTCACAGGGCTGCAATGCAGTACCTGAGGAAAAAGGACATTTCTGAAGCCTGTGTTGCCACTGCAGTGCTCCACCACTGAACTACAGCCTTGGACAGTTGGACTGAACTTCATACTCAATTAATATCCATCTAATTGTCATTTCATCTCACGTGTATGTAACCCTGTGCCCCTCAGCCAACTGAATTCAATCATTCCTACCTTCAAAAGAAACTCCACTGAGTATTTAGTGCTAAAATAATCCTAAAGCTGGAAGGATGTTTCATGTGGGATTTTAAGAACAGAGTTTAGAAACAAAACTCTGATCAGAGTTGATCCATTTTACAGCTTAAACCCTGCCCTTTCACTCTTGCAGAGAGAGGAAGGAGAACTCTGTAAGAAAGCCAGAGAAGTTTTCCACAGCAGTAATTGTTTATGGCCACTGTTCTGGAGAAGCACAGAATGTGAACATCTTACCTGCCTTGTTTTAATTCATTTAGTTCAATAGAGCTAATTTGGTGTTAAAGACCTCACCAGATTTACTTCCATATTTTGGCCAAGGTATCCAGTAACTCTAATCTATTCAGCTAAGCAAAGCAGAATTATCACAGACTTTTCCTTGCAAATTCTGCACTGTGATTATGTACCTGCTCACAAGGTTTCACAAGCAACCTCCTGTGGCTTATCTATTGTCTACTGCAATATCTGAGACCAGCACGTGATTTGATAGATGCATATACAGTTTGTAATTATTTTAGCCACACCTGAGAAGCTGAATACAAAATGACAGCCTTATCCTGCATTTCTTGTGTGGGCACATGTATCTGTTAAACAGCCTCAGACAACAAGTGTTAATAGTTTCAGTACGAATTGCCCAGTTCAGAAATCACAGAACTGGAGCTGCTACACATGTGGAGAACAACATTAAGAGTGCATGTTTTGGTTCAGCACAATTGATAAGCTGATATTCAGTTCAAAGGGACTTTTATCTTGGCAATTTAGAATATTGAAAAGGTTCTGTATGTTCATGAGAAAGGCACAGCTGTGTGGTCCCAACCTGCAGCATCTGCAAGGCTGTTCAAGCAAACTGCGGCTCGCTCCCACACACACACGGATAGCTTTGGGTGCCTTCTACATGGGCTACATGCACTGAAAAGACTTTGGGGAAAATCTTTGTTACTTTGAAACAACCAATTTTCACCTAACCTTGCAGCCTCTCTTTATAAATGTAAAGCTTCAAAATAACTTGGGTCATTTTGCTGTAACCAGGGCTATAAAAAGGATCTTCTACAGAACTTTTTCTAAAAGACTGCTGACTCTGTGAAGATGAGAATAAAACTCTGTTCTGAGAATGAAACTCAGCAGCCTGGATCTTAGCTGGTGGCTTAGTGCCTAAATCTCCTGCTGAAGATCTGGCTCAGCTCTTTTGGGTGAAAACAAGCCCTTATGACACTAACAGCAGAGCCCCCACTGTCTCCAAAGAAGACAATTTCTCTTTCCAATTTTTCAGCTGAGTGTTTGGTTCGACTTTTTTGGGAATGTCTAAGCCTGTGGCTTAAGGTTTCCTAACGTCAGACATCATTACCAACCACCCAGATTTGCAATGTCCCAAATCTTATCACCAAACATCAAACCCTGTCTTCAGCATATCCCTCCTGTGTCTTAAGCAATGATGTGAGAGCACACAGACATCTGAGTGAGCCAGGATGTGCAGAGCAGCAGGGCAATGGCAGTGCAGATGTGTGGAAACACCAAGTGTCTCCCACTGTGACTCCTTCAGCAGGGGGGTCTTTCAGGGTGGCTCACCTTCAGCCCAAAGTCTGGCAGAAGGATCTAGGCTGGTTTAAGGTATTAGTAGGTCTTAAAGAACTTCAAAGCACAGTAATTAAAATTAGGCTAAATAATGCCAAGTGCAAAGAGGATTAAAGGAAATACTACCACTTGAGATTGTGTCAGAAGTCAGAGATATCAGAGGTCTTTGAAAGGCAACAAAAGTTGGACAACTGATTGTACTTCTAAGGAACACAGAATTTAGGATTGACACATCCTGACTTCATCCTCTCAAGTTTATAACAATTAGATTTGCAAGTACTCGCCTAGGTTTTTTTTACTGAACAACTCAGTATTGCCTCACTCTTTTTTTTTTTTATTAATTCACTTATTGTTGTACTGAAACACCTTTATCAGCTTTCAATTCCTTCATTCTCTGAGGCAACTATCTTCAGTTTTCTTAGTCCCCAGATCATCCCCTGGCCTTAACAAGTTGCTGGGGCATCCCTTCACAACATGGCTCAGTAGTGACCTATCAAACCCCAAACCAGACTGACCAGCTACATCTGGCACAGGGAGGACTCCAAGAAAAAGGGAAGGCACAGGCTGCTCACACGAGGTACAAGAGGAGAAGAGAGAGGCACTGAGGGGAAGGACACTTCTGGTCCTTGTCTGAGACTTGAGCCATGGAAGACTCCGCTGCAGAAGTCTCCATGGCACACATCAAGTTGATTTAAGGGAGGAGGAAGTAAGAAAAAAGACAGTTATAAACGGTGATGAATCCTGATTTACAACAGCTCAAACTGCAACAGAAATTACATCATTAGCCAACAACAGAATGCTTATAAGATGTGTGAATTTTCTTCTTGTGTTTGTACTTATTATTCCACTCTAGATATCTTTATCATGGAGGCTTAAACAAAATCAGGTCATGGCAATGTGTGACGCTGTTGATAATCCATACCATGAGTAATCTCCCTGTGCTGCCAGAGCACAGATAAGTGTTCAGTAGGCTTTGCCCAATTGATTTAAAGTTAGGTCACGCACACGAGGTGTCTGCCTGCCTGTTCATAAATCTTTGACTTGTCTGGCTGGCTGGTGTGTTGTGCCTGACATATGAACTGTGCAAAATACAGTTCACAGGGTTTTATTACAGCAGTACCTTTAATATCTCCACCACAGGTATTTCACACCTCATAGACACAGTCACTAATGCGGCTCTCCAGTCGCTAATGCAGCTCTCCAGTCCCAGCACATCACCTCTGCTCAACCCAAAAGCTCTTCCAGCTCTCACTCCTCTGTTGCCAATTATACTCTCCATATTACAAGTCTGCCTGATGGGGATTTCCCTTCCAGAGGTAGAAAGCTCTGGAGTCTAAGCTTAGGTTTGACATTCAGTGCAGCGTGGCACCTCTTCACCTGAAGATTTTTCTCCTAAAAATCCCCCAGACAGATCACCTGGTGGGAGAAGGAAGCCCATCAGTGTGCTCAATCCCTTCCCTGACTTTCAGTCAGGAAAATCTTCCTACTGGCAGCATCCCTCACTGTAAGCAGCAAGGAAAATACTCCCACTCTTAGGTGGGAGTACTGGTTGCCTCTTGAAAATTAGCTATTATTAGCTATTATCAGCAGTCCACTGTTTATGTTTTGATAGTGGCCTTGACATAATTAGAAATAAATGAAGGTTTGATAGCTCCTGTTTGTTCTTCCTCTGAATTCAGTGCAGGCTGTGACAGGAGCTGGAAAATGAAAGCAGCACCCTGGGAATACTAAGGAGTTGTCTGCATACAGAAGTTGCACTGCTGTAAATCCAACTCAACCCGGCCAGAGCAAGTCTTTTTTCAGGGGTTCCCTAACATATACTGATTTATAACTTTCTTCTTGCAGTAAATTTTTGCACTCATACTTCAAAGCATAAGTCAAAAGAAGCAATCCTAACTAAATCAGTGGAAAAAACCCCTACTTTTCACTTCATTGATAAAACTTGGACACAGACCTGTGCTAATACAGATTAGATACAACTCAAAAAGTTCACAGCTTCTTGCAACCATTAAAACATCCAAGGCTGTACCATTTCATACACTTGGTATTATCTGCTGTATGCAGCTTATCAAGGGCCATATTTTATTTTTAAGGAGTCTTAAAAGATATTAGGCTGCTCTTTTGGGGAGTCACAATACTCTTCTGCCTTAACACAAAGTACCAGTACCAGATTGTAACCAGACAAACTGTAAGATCTTCCTTCTCCTCTGAGACCTTCTGTTCCATCAAAAGGGGCAAAGCCTTCCTCAGATCTTTTTTTATTCAAATTTTAGACAAAAGGCAGGAGTGCAATAGCAGAACCCTGCAGCCTGTATAATCACAATGAACTCGCATGACACCAATACACAGTCACAACACCACTCCAAAAATCAAGGGCAAGCAGGAGCAGAGAGATTAATGAACCCAAGGGTTTTCAGTGTAAATGTAGTGGATATTTAACAGTGGTGTTTGCCCTGCACTCCCTGGGTGCAGCAATACAGTATGGCCAAGCAGGGGCCCAGTGTGGGATCGTTTTGGAGATCCACACTGCAGACCCACCCACCACAGCAGTTCTGAACCAGCAGGACTTGGTTAGGCAGCACACAAACACTTGTTTCATTGGCATTCTTACCTCTGCAGCCAAGTAGTTTCCAGTCGCCAAATGCTTAAATCTAAACAAGCTATTCCACTGTCCTGCCCCTCCTCGGCAAGGGTCATGGTGGACAACCTAAAAGAAGAATTTAGATTGTAATCATGCTCCTCAAGATCATACTTCAGATCACTGACATTTCCTGCAGCTCACTCCAAATAAAAATATGCAAACTACACCACTACAGCCTGCCAAAGAGAGGAATTCTGTGCTTACACGAAGCTCACCACAGATAACAACTACTTTCATTTACTTTTTGCCAAGTGCCGGGAAATACTCCTTCTATTACTTTCCATGCTTTCATTAATCTATCCCCTGCAAACATGATGAGCCAAATTTTGCTTTTTAGTGACATGGTGTGAATCTGCAGCTCAAGAAAGTAAGGAGAACTGTTTTACACTACTAGGCACTACTTAAAAGCATAAAAAATTCAAACCATCTTACATTATTTTACCAATTATACCAGTTCTATTTTTGACAATACTAGGGGCTTCTGAAAAACTTTCATTCAAGTGATATATCCTCTTATCATCTGAAATATCCCAGGTTATTCCTTTTATCCCTCGACTGAGCTGTAGGTCATTTGCTTTCTTCAAATCTAGCAGTGTCTGCTGTCTCTTTTAAGGAGGAATCTCCAATAACTACAAGTGCAACACACACTACTCCAGACAATCCTTACCCAGACAGAAATCAACCATTTTTCTGAAGACTCTGTTCTAAATGCACAAAGTCTGTTCATCACACAAGAACTTTTGGGTATAGGAGTTACATAATTGTAACAGCAAGGATTTGAGACCTACCAATTTCCAATGTTTCTAAGTTGAACAAAAACATGGTTGCCAGTTCTTTTCTCAAAATCACCCCCATTCACAACACCACCTTTATCCAGGTTAACTTTAAACAAATGTTGATGTGTTGTGTGATGTTTGGGAGATCTCCTGTCAGCCAAGGATTTCCATTTTCTATACTGCACATGAAGTTAAATGTAAACACTCAAAACTCAGGATAGATGAGTGTCCTTTGATTGGCTTCGATAAAATCACACCATTTACGTCAAGCCTGAATTTGAAATTTGACTCTTCCTCATTTTAGTGCAGGTAAATATAGAAAGAAAGCCTCCTCTCTCCACACACACAGAGCAATAAAGCAGCTCTCCAGGGTTCATCCTACACAAACCGCTTCATGAAATAATAATAGTTACAGGGAGGTGTGTGATGATATCAGGAGCCTGCGAATGACTCATGTTGTGGTGAAGTCTTTTCACTGAACCCTGGCCTTCAGGTCCTAAGATATTTATAAAAAGAAGAAAAAAAAATACCTCTATTTCCCACAGTGCTTTAGAACTTGTTGCAGACGTGGCTGACTGACGTAACGTAGTGCGGAGGAAAATGTGTTGTTTCTTCTCATACTCATCACAGGTCAGAAACTTCTCTTGCTCTGCATGAAACAGCCTCACAACATCTCCCTATGAAAAAGAAGCACTGTTAAGTGGTAGGCAAAGCCACCAGACTCATGTTCTATTTGTAACAGCTCCAGCGATGCCAGCAGAGCTGATAGGAAGAAAACACTTCTGAGTTCTGCTATTGCTGGAGCAGGTACCAAGTGAAGAGCATTCCATCTTAGCACCAAGTCTGGAAATTAGATGGGATCATTCAGTCCTGCAGGAGACCCATGGCCTTTTGGGAAAGCATAATTTGTTTCAGAGCACCACAATGAACGGTGGGCAAAAGTTAACCTACAGGTGGTTTTTGATTCTAGTTAATGTTACTAAATCGATTTTTTCATTTCTAATCTCTCTTACTATTTAAGGGAAGTGAAGAGATTTTTCAAACATTGTATTATCTTATCTCTTCTACTCTGCAATCAACACCAACGCCCCCTCTCTATTTCTTCTGCTGGAATCACTTTTGTTTCCTCCTGCCTCTCCCCAAGACTTGAAACACTACCCTTAAATGGGTCTACACAAATACACCATTTTCCCTTTCAAATTCTTCCTCAAAAAGTGCTGGTACCTTGGCACCTGCTGAAAAATAGCCAGTTGATAATGATCTATTAAGGTACATGTGAGGACAAATTAAACTTATCTTTAAAATGAAAGTGTAAATTATCTCAAGAGATTAATCTTGCATGAAACTGTGCAATACCTCAGCATGCAAAGCTACATTGTCTTATTACAGCTATTGTCATCCATAAGCCTGTAATACCACTCTGAACATCTCCACAAGGCCCTTATTTCTTCTTTTATTCACCAGGTAATATTTCCCCACAGTCGAATATAGCAAGACTTTTTGGATTCAAAAAACAATTTAAAAATCATACTTACTCCTTTCAGTACATCATCTCGGTAACTACTGAATTTCATGAACAAAGTTATTTTCCAGCTTGTGTTACAGTTGACAGCATTTACCTTTAGGAAAAAAAAAAACAACAAAACAACAAAAAAACCCCAATTATAGTATTAGGGGATGTTCTTTTCTTTTTGAGACATTCCATTCTTCTGGAAGACCACACCACATCTAGGATGGCAGGGGACATGGCTTAGCTACATAACTGTACAGTTCCTAACACGGGTCCTGAAGCTCCCAAGTGTTAATGATGATGATGTTGGAGAAGACTGAGCGAGCAAAATGCTGCTCTGTTTGCTGACAGCTCACCAAGAACACCCTAAAGGGATGCTGAACGAGGACTTACTCTCACATCAGCCAGAGTTTGAGATACTCAAGCAAACTTCACAGAGTTTTCAGTGCCAGGCATCACTGCAGCAAGAATATTTCATCTTGGGTTTTTGAGGCTAAGCTGGAACCAGTGTTTAATACTGGTTTTGAGCCCATGGTGGGCTCATGGTGGGTTCTGGTTACCAGCAAAGAACAAAATATCACACAATCACAGAACGGCCTGGGTTGGAAGGGATGTTAAAAGATCATCCAGTTCCAGCCCCACTGCCATGGGCAGGGACACCTTCCACTACCCCAGGTTGCTCCGAGCCCCATCCAGCCTGGCCTTGGACAATTCCAGGGATGGGGCAGCCACAGCTTCTCTGGGCAACCTGTGCCAGGGCCTCAGCACCCTCACAGGGAACAATTTCTTCCTCATATCCAATCTAAACCTGCTCTCTGTCAGTGTGAGGCCATTGCCTCTTGTCCTGTCACTCCAGGCCCTTGTCAAGAGTCTCTCTCCATCTCTCCTGTGGGCTCCCTTCAGGCACTGCAAGGCCCCAATGAGGTCACCCCAAAGCCTTCTCTCCTCCAGGCTGAACAATCCCAATTCCCTCAGCCTTTCTACAACACACCTCAGATCAGCAGTTACCCCTCCTGGCCCCCTGAACTCACCTCTTTGCAGCCAGGGTTATCTAGAAGCTCAATGTTGCTGGCGTGCAGAGGCTGTCCTGCATTGACTGGCATGAGAACAACTTTATCTCCCACCACAACCTGGAAGTCAGAAATAAAATGTCATTTAGACCTATGTAGTTATCCAGTAAAATGAAGTAATGTAGTATATGTTGAGAATGACTCAAATGCATGCTCTAGGAATGTCACTCGGTGAATTTATTTGCAGACAATTCACACAGCAGCTCTGTTCACTCATGATCTGCAATCACCTGAGTTCAAGATTTCCCACCAATGAATCCTCACCTTCCAAATAAGCATGTCCTCTGGTTCAGCAGAAACTCCAGATCATGAAACAGATATGAATCTACAAATTCCAGGAGCAGCTCAGTTCATCTAAAAGTTACACTAAGTTCTCTTTATCCCAGAGAAAGCTTAGAAAGTAATCACGAGCCCCCAGCTCCGTGGACCATCTGCTGGCGAATGTCCTGACAGGCTCAGGAGTTCTGTGATTCAGACTGCTCGACTGCAATCCAGAAAGGCACAGAAACCACTGGAGATTCAGAGAGAGGTGAACACACTCCATCCCCTCTGCTGTTGCTCCCTAAATGGTGTTTGAGCTCAGCACAGGCAGCAGGTACGACAGCTGAGAGACCTTCTCTCTACAAGAGGAATTCCTGGCTTGCTCCCTGCAAGCAAATTCCCATGCCCTTGCAACTCTTTACAATATACAAAAAAACATACAACGATTTCTTTAACCTAAAAACTGCTTGAGACATGCATATGGAGAATTCAATTCATGCCTGGAAGGGGGAAAAAAACAAATAATAAAAAAATATCAATCCACACAGATTGGCTAGCACTGGGCCCTGATTTGCCTATATTGTTCACAGCAATTTTAAGCACACACAGACACGAAGACAAGTGGCTACATGTGATTTTTTTACTATATGAAATGCTGCACAAGCCATGCTTTCTTTTGGAAGACAAATAAACAAAAACACTTTCTGCATTGATCAGCACATTTCCTACGAAAAAGCTGAGCCCAGTTCAGCCCTGTGCAACTTCAATGCAGGTGAATTTGGCCCACTCATCGCAGAGGTTAAAAAGGAAGGTTTGCCTGTTCTTCACCAACACAGCTAAAATAAACAGTAGCATAAGACAGTGTCACCATGCTCAAATCACACACAGAAATCCTACTTGATCCAAGTCAGGGGAACAAGTTCACTAACAGAACCAAGATAATGACAAGATGCCTGTAAGACACATTTCTTATGCAATACATTCCTGCATGCCATGCTTCACACAGACATTACTTACAGCCTGTTTTAAGAAGTTATGACCAGACAATTCATTAACCAAAATACCACCAGGTTTGCATCCTGCAAAGTGGAATCAGGGCTTCAAAATTGTTGCAGGTACACCAGGACTATCACGACTTAATCGGTAAGAGAGCACATAGTTAAGCATCTTATTTAAAAAGAAAAAAAAAACACTAAAATGGCAGATAACTGCAATGCAATCCACACAGCACCAATCCTGCAATCAGGGCCTATTTTGCTGTTCAGTCCATCTGGAACCAGCTCAAGCCTTAATCAGTCCTATCTTCCATTGAAGAGCAGCTTCAAAAATAATGAAGACTTAATAAAAGTCTGCAGAAAATATTGCAGTTATTCCAAGTACTGTAAACTTTTGGTCATATTATTTCATTACTTTCATTGACTTGCAAAATTAATCAGTTGCTATTGAAGTTAAGCTAACCTTCTTTCAGAAAACTAAGTTCTAAAATATTTCACAAGGCTAAAAAACGGTGATCACTTACCGGAAGAGTCACACACATGACTTCCTGCATCAGATTCCCAGATGCCTTTTCTTTTAGGACATATGGCATATTTAGCTCTACCTTGCCTGCATTACCTGACACAGTAGCAGCCACCCAAGCAGTAATTCAATACTCACTTCTATTGTCTTAAAGACTTTCTGAAATGTGTTTTCTTAAGGAATTTCCTCATTATAGCACAGAAATATAATTTTAAAAAAAAATACCAACAAAGTTTCCAAACAGAGTAAGGGCCTGATATTCCAAGCTACCTCCATGAATTGAAAGATTTCCATGTCTGGGAGTAACTGAAAGGGAAGGAGTGGGTACAAGGCTGGAGTCTCTCTCCACCTGTGAGAGGAAAATGAGGATTTCCCCCATCACTTGCTACTCCTGTCCTCTGTGAAACAGCTGCCTGGTTTGTGTATCTGTTGTAGAAATGTATAGAAGCACTTATGAGAAAGCTACCAGAGGACTGATGTTTATCACTGGAAATTTGCAAAGAAAATTGTCAAATCCGTTTTGGCCTAGTAGAAACAAGAAACAACTTCCCTTTGTCAATTCCCCCTGTAAATTACAGTGGCAAGTTGCCAGCTCTGATAAATTACAATGGCAAGTTGCCAGCTCTGAAAGGCAACCTGGTAACAGAAAAGGAGCAGCAGGCCATTCCAAAGGAACTTAATCCATGGAGTTAGGAATAAGCCTAGGCCAGTGTGCCACAAGGCCCTCATTGCTCAGAGCCTGTCGGATAAATCCCCACAGAGAATGGACTAGGAAAGGGCTCTGTGGAATGGGATGTTACAGCCACCACTGCAATGATCTGCAATCTTTTTAGATCAGCAAATCTGCTTCCAAACCCTTTTGTGTGCACAAATCGAAATCCCTCTAGGACTGAGGATGACTCTGAAGGCCTAGGATCATTCTGCTGCTCCCAGCTGTAAGGGCTCACAGTGGCTTTGCAGATGACAGGCAGCAATCCCAGGTCCTCCCTCCGGAGAGCGTGACACGTACTTATTTTCCAGGCATGAGAAATTAAAAGACGCTGAACTGCTGTTATTCTAAGAAATTAAGCCAAAACAATAAGCCACCCTTTTTTTCTCTCCAGAGAAGGAAAAGAAATACCAGGCTAATGTTTGAGCCACGTTTGTTTTCCCCAGCTGAAAAGCCATGCAGAGGCCCCCCTGAGGGCTATATTTGCTGTGTTTCTCTGCAACAGGCTTTGGGAAAAAGGAGGGTTTTCACATACCCTTTTGATCACTACGTGGAGCAGGGAAAGACTGTGTGACTTTAGGGATATTTGACCAGGAGCTGGGAATGCAATCCTTCTCCTCTCCACAACAGATTGCAAAAGGAGTTGCGAGCAACCACACTCATCATCCTGGAGAGCATCCCAAGAGCTGGGTAACCACAAAATTAATGAGAGAAAATACATGAAAAAAGAGCCATTCCCTTCTACAGTCCTGAGAAGGCTTTCACTGATTATGCACAGGGGAAAGCAGCCAAACATTCCCAGCCAGGTCTACAATATAAAACCACACAAGTTCATCATCGTGTGGCCTTCCCAGACACAGATCTGAATTCTCCACAGCGGGCACTTAACCAAGCCACAGAATGAAGAAGAGAGTTTTGTGATCTCACGGCACAGCTCTCAGACCTGCAGCCAAGAGCTCTCCTGTGCATTCTTCCACTCATCAATATGCAAGACTCCTGCTGAAACCTACCCAAAAAAGACTTTCCAGACGATCCAACCCAGCTCCAATCATAGATACCATCTTCAGGAGGGAATACAGATTTAAAGAAACCAGATGTATTTCCTAGAGACATTCTCTACTGACCTCTTGAAGAAAATGTTGCCCACAAAATTTAAAAAAAATCCAAAACCTTTTAAAAAAAGAGACTCTAGCATAAACTACGATTTCTCGTCAGCTTTCTAAATCTGCACACAACAGGTAGACTTAGCAAAGATGCCCCAATAGAGAGGCTCAGTTGAATGTGGCAACACATCAGACTCCAGACCATATAATTTAGTAACACTTTCCAGTTACACATGAAAGGTAATAGTCCCAATCAGTCTCCTAATTTCTTCTTTCCTGAACTGAATCCATTATGAAATAGGCCTGCAGCAAAGAAATTATGTCTCCTGGAAATCTTCTGCCTTCTCCTCCTTAACACATTCCGTATTTCCACTTACGTTGTCCCCTTCGCTCCTCAGTTTCCAGAACGGCTGGATATAAAACCAGGAGCCCTCATTCCCTGCAGCATCCAGGGACACCCGCATAGCATTCTTCTCTAGCAGAGCTGGCAATCTCTTGTTGACTGTGAGGTACTTGTTGCTTTTTATGTGCAGTAGCTGGGAACATATAATAATTTTAAAAAAAAAATTAGTACAGCTTTTAGTTGCTTTTCCTCCCTCCAGTCAAAGGAGAAGGTGCAGGCTTTCACACTGCAGAGATTTTCTACAATAAATATAAATACAAAATCAAACTAGAAGGCAGTTATCAAAGTATGCTACGGTTTAGGAAAACAGATGATCTACCTCAGATTGAAAGAAATGTGCCAGGGATCAATTTTACAGCAGGGCAAGGGTCCATTGCAATGTTCCCTTCAGGAATTACATCCATTACAGAAAAGTTGTACTGCACTTAAGAACTTAGCTCCTGTCTCATTTATATGTCATGAAATACAGATTACTTCAGTGATTTAAAAGGAGCTGCACAGCACCTCTATAACAAGGATTTGAAATAAGTCTTAAAAATAAAAGACACATATTTATTAAACTGCAGCACCAAGAAATACACACGGAATTTTTATTATGACATATTATTTAAACAGGAATATGCAGCACTTCTGGTAGGCTTTGAAACAGACAGAAAAGCACGATATTGTAAACTTCGCCAAGTTCTGTTTACCTGACCCTTGACAATCCAGATTACAGCGGGTAGTTAGTTTCATTTTCGCTGTAACCTTGAAATGAAACAACTGTTTCCTTTCCAACACTGAGAAGGCAGATGGGTTTCAATAGGTTTACCTGGATGACGTTGCTGTATTTCACAATTTCGCCCAACAGCTTTCTGTTCTCGCTTTCATTCTGCTTTTGTTCCAGTTCTGCTGCGTGCTGCGAGAGAATGATTATTTCTTTAGACTCTACAAAAGAAGTACCTGAAACACACAGTGCCTTTAAATCCTGCAACCTACAAGCATTCCTGTACTGAAAATATTAGCACCTAAATTCTGACGCTGATTGTGATTTCTTCATTACTCAAAATAGAGACTCTGTCACAATTTATGGGTCACACCTGAGATGGACGCTATTTTAAAAATTTTCAAGCCCAAAAAGTAATTCCAGGTGCTTTATTTCATCCTGGAGAGGACAAAAAAGGGCCTGTGATTAGCTTCTCACTGTCACCACTCCTTTTACTTGTTGGGGTTTAATTGTATATAAACACATGGACTTTAGAACAAAACAAAACCAGTAGGTCACACATGGCAACACCAAGATTAAACACGATAGTCTGGGTCAAACACAGCCACAGAGCAAACTCTCAGCTCCTGGCACTAATTGCTGTGTAACTCTGGCCACACACCATGTGCCTTCCTTGCTGTTTTTAACTGGAAGCACTTTTTTAACAAAAGTGTCATCCACTTTTGTCAAACCAAAAGGTTTGACAGGACCTTGCTTTCACTTTGTCTCATGCATTCAGTTGTACCATCAGGCCAGCTGTTTTTCAGAGACAGAGGAGTTGCTCCATCCACATTGTATTTGAGGCAAAATAGAATCTGCAAAAGGGTTCACAAAAGAATCACCTAGACTGAAGGCAAGGACAAACACAATTCTGAGGAATTTCCCGGCTAAAGCACTGAGGACATCTCTTTGTCCACTCTTCTGCCTAATTCCTGGTAAGGATTCCAGCGTTATTTAAACCAGGGCTCCCTCCTGATTTTAACAACTCCATCTTTACTTTCTAAAACTTCTGAAAGCACTGTCTTGCTTACAGCAAAGGCAAAACCCCCAGCCCAAAGTGAGATAAACACCAGGCCAGGGGCTATAAATGCCAGTCAGGAGGTAGGAGAGCTAAGGAGAATACAGAGTTGCTATGGTGGCATAATAATACCCATCACAGTGGTTCCCAAGGCACTTGTTATTATTCTTTCTGGTGCTATTGTAATTCTACAGCCTGCAGATTGAGATAAGATTACAAATACAGATGTCTCTTACTTGAAGTTTCTTCAGCAGTGCTGCTTCAGTGTGGTTTCCTTGTTTGGCTTGCTTGGCTTTCCAGTACTGCTTCTGGGCTGAATATCTGTTCATAGGACACACCTTGAAAAGGCAGTCTGGGGAAAGATTGGAAGAAATACTCCTAAGTCACGTTGAAAGACATTTCCTTCATTTGTAAGCATGCTTTGGTTAGGTTTTCTTGTCCAGAAATGTCCAGATATCAGTGTTTAAACACAGCCACCAGGTCAGCTTGGTGGCAATGATACCATAAACAGGGTGGCACAACTTTAGAGCTGAACCTGAAGCCTTCAAAGCCTCACACGTTCCCACTTTGTGCAACCTCTGCAAGAGCCCCAGGCTGGGATCCTGCTGTATCTGCCTGCTGCATTATTAGCACCCCAACATCCCAGATGCACTATTTGAAGGCATGTGAAACCTTGGAAGAATGGCCCTGCTGTCTGTGTGCCACACACCCGGCTTGCCCAGCTCCTCCTGGCACTGCTGAATCCAAGGATGGCAGGGGCATTCGGCTGCCAGCCAGCCAGCAGGTTCACACAGAGTTTGGGTCTCCATGTGCCTTCACTGAGTTGCTTCTACTGTTAGGGGTTTTTTTAATCAAAGGGACACTAGCTCAACATCACCACTGTCCAACAGACCAGGAAAAAAGGAGGTGAGGAGAGAGGAGCCACCTCAGCAGAGTGGCTGTGTAAATGAGAGAAGAGGACGAGGAGGAGGAACAGAAGGAGGAGGAGACTGCAGCCAATGCTGAGATGCCGAGTAAGAAATCAGGAGCAGCAAAGGAAAGAGAATCTCAACACACCAACCCTCATCCCATCCCCACCACCTCCCCATGTGGAGAGAGGGGGCTGCAGATCAAGAAAAGGGAGAGATGTCTGGAATGAAGCCAAGGGGGTACTTCCCTAAATACTTGTCCAATTATTCATCTTTATTTCCCAATACCATAATCAATAATTGAAAGTTAATGTTAATTGGCAATAAGCTGAATTTTGTGAAATTCCCTGACTCAAGAGTTTTTGGTTTGTTTTTTTTTGTCCAGTGACAGTCCTATAAACTGGAAACAGAGGCTTGTGATTCATCCAAAGCCAATTACTTTTAGAGTTATAAACAACATCTAGTCTTGCACGGTCACAACCATCATCTGCTCTAAAAGCAGCAGGACTTGACAGACATTTCACGTAGCAAACGCTGGCAATTGTCCTTTCACACGCCACATGTATTAACAGGCATGAAAAGGGAAGAGTTCTGCTGTGGGGGCAGTAAGGACACCCAGGACTGCCTGGGTGTTGCAGTGTGAAACTCTTCCCCAACATGGGCTGCAGTCTGTGGATGTCAAAGGAAGGCCTGTCCCAGACGATGAGCCCTCCAGATTTCACTGGCACAGATGGCCAAGCACTGGACTGACCCAGCCCCTATTCGAGCAGCAAAGCTTGTTCATACAAAATTGCCCCCGGTGGCAGAACTTTCCTCGGCACTGACCCAAAGTGCTCACGGATTTGCCCCCTCCTCACAGCCCTGAGTTCCTGTTCCAAGGAAAAAGTCCTACAAATCCTTATCAAAGCAAGCCCAGCCACTCTGCAAAGATGTTTGCTTTCATTTCACATTTATAATGGGCATTATATCACGCAACCTAGAGTACACAACTCCCAGGTAATTTTTACAATATCCTGGAAACCAAGAAGGTGAAAAAAAAAAACCCCAAAGTGCTGTGTACCATTAAATCATACTGTATATTATAGGATATTTTACCTGAAGTATCAGGATTTTGGCTCATAAGACAAAAAGACTGCTATTATTTTCTGTCACAATCTATAATTAACGTGCCTTCTCAGAAGGCTTCATGAAACATTTATTTCTCTGAAGTAACAATACCTTCTTTTTATAGGACTAGTCTTCATTTCTCAGTTACTCCCCACACATCCTGCTACTTTGAGTAAACACAGCGCTTCCCATCCTCCTGCAGAGTCTCAGAGCACGGTGCTACCACTCTGCAGAGGACCTTCTTCAAACCAGTAGTACTTCAATTATATTTCCCTCAATTTATAGACTTAAAAAAAAATCATATTATGTGTTCCCAGACAAGCTCTTTCCTATTTTATTTTACTTTTTAGGATTCCAGATACATTGAAACCAGGTCATCTCATCGTTTTTCTCTAGGGTTTTTTTCTCCCCATTTATTTTATTAGAGTAACAAAACTATGTAAATTCAAGCTTCATGATCCTAAACATTGTGAGGGGGTGGAACAGTGCCTGCCCTAGAGAGGTTGCAGTTCAAATAAACAGGAAAAAAGAGAAACTGAGGCATAAGATTATAAAGCAACTTTCCACCACACAGCAGATCAAAAAGCCATTCCCTGCTGGAGGTCAGTCTAGCAACCCACTCATGAGACAGAACGTCTCTTCTGACTTCTCCAGACATTCCCAGATAGTCCTAGTTCCCAATCCATTACTTTATGAAGTTTTACATAAATGCTTCTTTTCCTGAGGACTAATTAAGGAGGCAATATCAAAGGTAAGCAAATAGCGCCTTCGCTCGGGAAATCTGAAAAGGAAAATAACTCCTATTATGCCCTTTAAATGTTTCTTGATATTGGATAAAGATGGTTTAGAACAACATTTGTCGGATGCTTTCTCTCCCTGGCCTCTCCTGGGGTTTTTTTTAAGTGTTAGAAATTCAACTCTTGCCCATCATGGAGTATTTCTTTGGTTTACAGAACCAGAGAAATTATCATACAGCTTTACTAAAACCAGAGAAATGGGTGAGTGGAAGTGACAGTGCTATAAAACCACAGTGTGTACAAATCTACTTGTTTGGGGGAAAAAAATAGACAGAAAGGTAAAAAAGAACTAATGTGAAAATGAAAAGGGAAAAATGTGAGGGAGCAAGGAGTGGGGCAATGAAGAGTCCTAGGCAGGACAACACAAAAAGCTATCAGGAGTCCGAGGAAAAATTAAAGCAGTTATGGAACTGGGAGAAACAAGAAGAAAATAAAAGGATAAACCAAAACTATGTAGAAGGCAAGTAGAAAGAAAAATGGCAGATGGAAGAGGAAAGGGTGGGAGGAGGAGAGAGCGCAGAGGAAGGTAATGGAAGGGACAGAAGACAAAAGAACAATGTCAGAAAAACCTTAGATCGGACTAAAACCTGAAAGGCAAAGGGAGGATACTTAGGAATCCAAGCATCACTTTCACTGCAGAAGCCTCAAGAACAGAAAGGAACACAAGTTAAAAGTAAGGAAGTTTAGACCAGTTTGAAAACTTAGGTCATTTTACATTTAAAATAGGAGAGAGATTCATGCTCCTTTTCCAGAGTTGCTAAATCTGACCAACAAGCAGGTCTCATCTGTGCTGTTTTACACCTTGGAAGCCAAAGTGTTTCCCACTGGAGACAGGAGCATCAAGCTCCTGAAGTGTGTTTAGGGTCACAGACTAAGGAAACCTGCAGTTCTGTGGCTCATGATGTGGCTTTCCTTCAGAGGTGCACGACTCCTGGCACACGCTGCTCTTCCCAATCTCTGTGAACACAGCCCTGCAGCACAGTGAGCATTTCCATCACAACACTCAGTGCCTTGGATCTCACCAGCTCCAGCTGGAATTAAGATAAGATGCACCTGGTTTGATCAGTCCCTTCAATTCAACTGCAACACAGTCAATGTGTAGTGGGGTTTTTTCACCAGGCTTCAGGAAACACGTGTGGGACCAAATTCCGCCCTCCTCTGCGCTGATGCAAATCTGGATGTGCACCCTGGTGAACACAGAGCCACTCCAGGTTCATCCCAGTGTGACTGGGGGAGGAATGGGGAGCACGGCTTCTTCATATGGACACAAAATGAGAAGCAACCACATCTTTCCCTTAGCTTAACAACACCCTGTGCTGCAGGACGCTCTGAAACAACCAGAATAGCAACCACCCACTCAAGAAAAAAAGGAAAGTAAACACGTAACAAAAACGAAACTGCTATTTTGAGCCTCTTTACACAGGCTTCCAGTTCAGGCCAACAGCTCAGTACCTTAATTTGATCTCTGAGTGAACCCTGTAGGGGAGATACGAGCCGTTCAAAACCACAATCTTTCTTTTTGTCCCTCCCACTGGGGAAAGGGTTGATAAAATATTACCAAAAAAGAGCAAACACAGTCCTCTGTGATATTAATTTTCAGAGTCAGGCCTTGAAATCTAAACATCTTGTTAGAAACATGTTTTTCTCATACTTCTTTGACTCCCAGGTCATGCTCTAACCTCAAATCAACGCCAGTTCAGCTATCGCTGATAAAAACATTGTAAACCATACAGACAGCAGCTCCTGTTACTGAAGAGGCCCTGCTCATCCTCCTCTTAGATGCTATTTTCAGTTGCTTATGTCTAATCACTCAATTAATCTTTCATGCCTAAGTCTTCCTTTCATGTCAAGAACCTACTTAAAGCAGTTTTTGTTTGGTTTGTTAACTTTGCTGCTTTAATTGAAAGATATTTCCCAGAAGATTCTTGGGGAGAAAAATATGGATTTTGCTTAGATTTCTCGGTTATAAGAACAACATTTAGCAACTCTTTTGCCTCAGGGCTCTGAGTAGAGCTAAGAAATTTAGCAAAGCATGGCAGAGATGTGCTTATGGCTGCTCTCATGGTAGAGACGCCTCCATGGTACAAGGCACTAAATCTCAATTAGACAGCAAGTTTCTGCTGGGCTCTCAGCACAGCTCCTGCTATTCCCACACTTAGAATTTGACATAAAGGATGAAGGAGACAACATCCAAATGATGGATTTATCTTTCCTGCAGCCATCCTCCTGAACACACATTGATTATGAATACTTGAAGCAGCAGGAAAATGATACTCCAAGCAGCCCCTAACACAATAGAAGGGTGGGTTGCATAAATTAATGTGACAAAACTTACTTTTTCTGATTTAGTTTCTCCTACAGGCGTTAGAGACCTTATAGCATCTTTCAGTACCTAAAGGGGGCTTACAAGAAAGCTGGATGGAAAAGGACTTTTAAAAAGGGTCTGGAGTGACAGGACAAGGGGGAATGGCTTCACACTGACAGAGAGCAGGTTTAGATGGGATGTGAGGAAGAAATTGTTCCCTGTGAGGGTGGGGAGGCCCTGGCACAGGCTGTCCAGAGAAGCTGTGGCTGCCCCATCCCTGGAAGTGTCCAAGGTCAGGCTGGATGGGGCTCTGAGCAAGCTGGGATAGCAGAAGGTGTCCCTGCCCATGGCAGGGGTTGGAATGAGATGGGCTTTAAGGTCCATTCCAATCCAAATCATTCTGTGCTGCAGCTCATCCAAATTTGCACGCTACCACCATGCCAGCAGTCCCAAAATTAAGTCAGCTATGGGTGCACTATAAAGTAGAGACAACTAAGGAGTGACTGGAAGAAAGGCTGCAAAGGGAGCTAAGAGGCAGCAGGGAGGGGGAAGAGGAGGAAGAGGAGAGTAGCTACTAAAAAGTTTTGGGGCGGAGATGGAGAGGGAGAAGAGGGAATCCCCAAAAAGAGGAAGATCTGAGTTAGAGGAAAGGAAAGGTTTGATGCTGCGGAGAAGAGGGAGCAGAGGCAACTGGAGATAAAGGGATGTGTTACGCAAGCAAAAGACAGAGGTTACAATAAGGGACAGAGCCAAAACTGTCCACAACTAATGGAAACCATTCCTCTACAGAAACTGGGATGTAGCTCAGGAGTACAGCCCTTGCTTTCCCCAGCAGCAGAAAACAGCTGTGCATTTGTCAGTGTCCCAGCCCCCTCTGACATCTGCTCCACATGTGCTGTCACCACTGATGGCAAATCATTAGTGCTGGGAGTTCTGTCAGCTTCCACCCTGCATCAAAGTGCCCAAATCATCAACACAGAAACCTACCAGCTTTTTCTTTCTTTGCCTTTTGAAGTCAGAAATGAACAACACAGAGTTGCAAGAAAAGAACTCTAATGGACTGAAGTTATAAAATCAAGCCCTCAAACACTAGACAGTGAAAAAACTATGGTTGTCTTTTTAAGCTCCGTTGAGATCCTTAACTGTAGGCATTTGGGTGTATTCTGCAGTTGTCCTATCACAAATCTTTCCCAGTGACCTTGGTCTCATCCAGAAACCTGGATATGCTCAACTTTAGAAGCACATCGGGGTAGTCCAATGATAGAAATATTGTCCAAAGAATCCCCACCTGCAACTCTGTGCAACCTGGAAACTGTGAATCACACGTGTACTTGCAGGCAGTGAGAGGGTGAAATCACAGTCACGTAGCCTGAAAGCCACACTGGATGCTACCCCCAGCTCTGCTTTAAAGCCATTCAGTCCCACAAGTGACTGAAATTTATTGCTATTCGTTTCTAAGCATGCATCCTCACTGTCTCGGTTTCCAGTACCTGCCAGCGTGCTGAATGCTCACAGCTGGAACTGGAACCAACTGCTGATGTTTCCTGAATATCTAATGGAAAAAAGTCTTGAATTCTCTGGGAAAGCAGAACTTCGTTCTCCCAATGTTTTAAATGCTTTGTTTTTTGCAATAGTAGCGTATACATAAACACTGGAAATAAAATACTAAGGTTAAGCACATCAGTGCAGCCCCTCAAAATCACAGAATAGTTTGGGTTGGAAAGGACCTTAAAGATCATTGAAAATAGATACAAACAGCCATGAAACACATTTCCCTTGCTCTAAATCAGGCAAGTGATACTCTCTTTGTCTCAGAACCGATGTGAATCCAAGCCCTTTTAAGCCAAGAGAGGCCTGGATCAGGCTAATAAGGCTCTGCTCTGGCACAGTTAGGAGTACTTTTTTAGCACTCAAGAAGTAAAAACTACATGTTGTCAATGAACTGTTATTTTTTTTCCCATAAGCAAAACAGCAGAATTATCCAAATCTACAAGGTCAAGTTGAAAAAAATCAGATACAGTTTTAAGCAAAAGCAAAACAAAAAGCTGACAAAATATTTGGGGGGAATTCCTTAAAATGGTATCTTATCCTGAAAAAAAATAAACAATCCATCAGCTCGAGTAGCTTTGGACCTCACAAGTTTCTTTCCCATTTACAGTAAGAGCAGGGCTGGAGCAAAGAGTTTGTCACACGGCAGGGGATCGGTGTTCAATGTACAGAACAGAGCAAGCAACTCTTGGACTACAAGAAAATCAGTCCTTTTCTCCGTATTTTCCACCTGCCTCTCATGCCTTTGCAAATTTTGTATTTAGTTCTCAAAATCTGCCATTCGTGTTCCAGTTTGAAACTTCATCCCTGTGTCCCACAAACCCGCTGGGAAGTTACATGACAAAAGTGCCCAAGGAGTTAGAACTGCATCAGTTGGTCATTAAAGAGAAATGATCCCGTTACTGACCTCGGAACTTCTTTGGAGGATTAGCAAGGTCACCTGCCTCGGGCTGGACCACACACCGGTCATCCACTAACCTAGAAAAACAAAAGTTATCACACTCACTACAACATGCCAGCAGTGTATATAAATGCAGAGACACACCTGCCACGCCAGAGATACAGAAGCTTCCACATTTCTCCAGTGTAACACAAAAAATATCTTAGAAGCTCTGCTATTCAGTTACTAAGCATAACCAAGAAAAGTCTACATTTTCCTTCCAGGGAGAGGATTTCCTCTACTGCACTAAATTATGGCCCTGTGTTCCAGATCCCATTTCATTTCAATCCAGTTAAAATCCCTTTTGTTACACCACATACATTGATGTTACATGTAAAATTTATGTTTTCCTTCATTAGAGCCATTAACCCTCAATCAGAAACAGTTTGTTTCTCTGCAGCTGTCAGATTTTCTTCTTCTCCATTCCAAATCTTTTTCCTCTGAGGAGGCATGTGGAATTAA
Organism: Mohoua ochrocephala; assembly: GCA_013398855.1. Classification (NCBI taxonomy): domain Eukaryota; kingdom Metazoa; phylum Chordata; class Aves; order Passeriformes; family Acanthizidae; genus Mohoua; species Mohoua ochrocephala. The sequence continues at coordinate 29,876 of VZTA01015728.1, read as the reverse complement.
GGTTCAGCTCTGATCAAAACGCCCAAGACCACATTTTCCTGTGCTAAAATGAACAAGCATTTCTTTAATCCACAGCAGAAAATCTAGATGACAAATCTAATATATTTCTTGCAATATTTTAGAAGTTAAATAAACAATAAAATTTTAAAGTATGAATTGTTAAACTTATCTCAGAACTTCCTAAACATAAATTCAGCTTCCTTTCAGGAAGCATCCTGTAAATAATTTGCCCATTTCAAACAATTATTCAGGAAAATCATGTTTAAGGACACGCTACTGCCCTGTCACTTCACAGCAACATTCTTAGCAGCATTTTTGTTGGAAATCGCCAGAAAAAGCACAAGTTGGCTTCAGCCAAGTTACACAATAGATGCATTCAGCTTTCACTCAAGTTGGTGAAGGCTTTGCCTCCAGCCACGAGTGCAGCGAGGCCGATCCCCCAGCACACCCATGAATTTTCTACCTCTAGCAAGATGACAAAGTGTCCACTGTGCCTGCAGCTCCCTGAAGCAAAAATGACCAAGAATTTTGGAAGTCAGCAGTTCCAATCTCGTAACAGACCTAGATGCAAACATGAGGTGTCAGTGAGGAAGGGGAATTGAAGAAACACCTTCAGGAGCAAGCAGGGGGCCTTAGGGAGTTGTGGTTCTTCACAGTCTAGGCTGGGCCAGGCTTAACATGAACAGAGTGAGGTTTGGAAAGGGAAGAGTCTTGCAGGCATCCTGCGCTCTGTCCATGTTCTAATAGGCCAAAGTTTCCTATAAACAGCACCTAAAACCTGGAGTCACAGAGAGCTGACTGGAAAGGACTACCTTAACAGAAGCCGTGCCAAAGGATTTTAATGCCAGGGAGTACTTCTCACTCTCAGCAAAATCCCTCAAAGGTTTTTAAGGAGGAACCCCTAAGGTTTGACCTTAAGCACTGTCAGGATGGAGGCATATTGAAAAGCCAACCATAACTCACAAGGAACCTCCTGTGTTCCTCGGTGACAACTTGTGCACCCTCGTGACAACTACAACTGTGGGTGAAACACAAAACTTTCACCGTGGCACGTCGCTGTAGCAAAAGCCAGACAGAAAACAAGGTGTTGGTGCTGAGAAGAACAAATGAGATCCTGCACACACTCTGAGCCAGCCAGCTGCAGCGCTCGGACACACCGGCCTTGCAGAGAACAGACATCAAACAATTAGTATCAATCATCTACCGTTGAGCATTCTCTAAAGGCACAAAGATAAGGACCACAAATGAGTTCTGCAGCCATCAGGAACCAAAGACATCAGAGAAGACAAAGGAAAAAGAAACTGGTGCTGCTCCCATCCTATGGACACAAAATCAGAGCACAGAAAGGCTGACTGGCATGTGGCAGGGCAGTGGCATGACAGAGCAGGAGCGTCATCTCCTGAGCCCTTGCTCAGCACCTTAGCTTCTTACACCTTTATTTCATATAACACAGGACAAAAATCTGAGGAAAGTATTGTCTTGTTTATTTAGCAGTTATTAAAATAATAATTTAATCCCCAGAATTTCCACATAATGCCACTCATCCTGTATTCCAGCTGCATGACCTTCAGAGAGTCTAAGAGCTCCTTGTTTACTCTGGAGGTGCTTGTTACGGTGCCATAGGGAGAGCTGAGCTGCACACTGCACATGATGCAAGACTTCAGCCTGCTCTGTGGATGGGAACAGAAGAGGCTCTTCAAACACAGACCACTTCCTCTGATACACAATTCAAAATATTCAAATCCCACTTTTATAGCGAGCCAAAAGCAGCTGCTGGTTTGTTACCGACACCTGTGAGGTGGCTGAGTTAAACAACCAGCAATTCCAGACCTTTGTAACCTGCAAACAAATCCACTTGAGATGTGTGAAACCAAACAACGGGCTTGGCTGCAAAAGGTCCTGGGTGCCTGCAGTGACTGTCAGACCACACCACAGCAGGTTTTAAGATCACTCGCTGGTAGGTTGGAATAGGAGGCCAAAGTGCACCAGACCAGGCTTTTCAGATAAAGGCAGAACTTATCGTATTATATTTATTGTATTATACCATAAAATGGGCAAGCCATGTAAACACTGATCCAAATTACGGTGCCAATATTCTAGCTACTTAACCATGGCACTATCAGAGAAGCTTTGACAAACTTCAAGGGGTTTAATTCCTCAGCTGGACTGCAGACAATACTGCTTTGTCCTCTCTGCTGTCATTCAGCACCTGGCACATACAACACAATTGCATTTCAGTTTTCCCCACGCTGTGTCTTGAGGTGACTTTAAATGCACATAAATGACAAAGGAGATCCCTGCACACGTATGATATGATTTTTAGCCGGGCAAGTTCTTCCCTGAACACAGTAAAAACCTGGGTTTCTCACAATCCCTCCAAGTAACTGCTGTAATTAAGCTGCTCATTGGCGGTGCCCAAGATAAATCATCAGGAAAGTCAAAGCAGTAATTACAGCCCAGGACTTTACGCACGGCCCTTTGTATTCAGTAATTGCAGAATTAGGGGCTGAGAGAACAACGCTCATGGGATTGCTTCTCATGGATGCCCAGTCCCACTGAAGCCAGTGAAGTTTTTCCACTCGCTGCAGGGGAAGCAAGGGCAGTTCCTCATCATAGTGCCACAGGCAGCCAGCCTCACAGACCAGCAGATGTTTAAGCCATTAAGGCCTCAGAGTGTACAGAAGTGTACACAGCTACAGTGTACAAAGGCTCATTAAACAAGAATTGGAGCTACCTAAAGCAATGCCTAGGAGAGAAGGTGTGCTTCTCCACAGAAGTGAGGAGGAAAGTAAAGGCAGTTTCAACTCTCCACTATCATCACAGAATCACGGGATGGGTCAGGCTGGAAGGGGCCACAGTGGGGCAGCCACCTCCCTGCTCCAGCAGGGCCATCCCAGAGCACAGGGCACAGGATTATGCCCAGACAGCTCTGGAATATCCCCAGTGAGGTGACTCCACACCGTCTCTGGGCAATCTGTTCAGGGCTCAGTCACTGCACAGGAAAAAAGTTCTGGCTTATGTCAAGTGGTAAAAGCATGAACCTGTAGAGTTCAGCAGCTCTCTTCCTCTCCTTTCATTCTCCTCCGTCATCTGGTGGAGTTAAATCTGTCCCTTCTCTGGCGAAATGGGAGGAAGGACACAGGGATGGAAGGAGCAGGACTGAGCAGCAGCAGCATAACTGATAAGCAAGGTATGTTGGCAGAAAAGTCTAATGGTGCCTGGGTTCAGAGACAGGAATCATTTATGCTGCATAACTCTTTGTGTCCTGCAAGCTCCCCAATTACCTAACACAGGCTAAAGGTAAATACACCAAAGGTTTCTAGGAACTTGCAGATGTAGTGCAAGAGTCAAGGAATCGTTGTACAGCTGTAATCCTAGAAGGACTGTTCCCAATGATGAGTTATTTTAGATTTACTACTGAGATACAGTTGCATTCTGAAAGAACAAAAACCACTGTAAGAAAATGATAGGAGAGGAATTATGGGTTTCATGGATTTTAGGTCTCTTTCATAACATAAGATGCTTTTTAGATTGTCAAAGAAAGCAACCACATAATATCATTTATCTTAGCGTTGTGCCTTGAGTTTCAAAAATATCATCCTGAAATGTATTTTGCCTCTTCCTACCAACAGAGACTTCCACCCAATAATCACAGCCAACATTATCAAGTACAACAATACCTGAACAAACACACGAGCGCACAGACTCTCCCATACATGGAGCTGCACGTGTGTGTGTGTTTGTAACTTGTTAAAAACTGCATGACCCAGCTGCTGATGTCTGTTACACACTCGGTACTATTTATACATCCAGGGAGTATTTCAGTCCTCAAAAAGCTGAATAAACTAAGCTAGAGGCGACGTCTTCAATCTAAGACACTCAAGTTGCTCGGCTTTTACTCTCTTGATGGCATCATCATTTCACTGCCTTTTTGAGCAGCACAAGGCCTGGGCAGCAGCAGGAAGAGGGGCAACGTTGGTGACAGGCATCAGCAAGAGAAGCTGGACATTTTAACTGCCAGAGGAGCCCAGCAACTTCTTTGTTCACAAAGCATGCTGAGGGTACATCCCAAAACCACACAACCTCGACATGCCCTCATGAACAAAGGAGCACCCCCAAAGCCTCCCTCGCTTTGCTCCTCAGATGTCCCTTCACACAACCTCCTGCACAGAAATGCTCCTCCAGAGCACCTGCCACCCAGGACACTTCTTTCCTCCCGAATTGAAGCCTCTCCCGTGCTCCACACATCCCAGCAACCACTCGGGGAGAGAAGTGCAAGTCATACCACCAAGAAACCAACCAATAACGAACAATAGGTGATTAAAATTTTGCTGCCCTGGAAATCAAACATCAAATATCTAAGTGCCAAAACAATCAGGTCCACCCAGTTCTTCTCCAAGTCCACCCACTTTTCATTCCATTGAGCCTCTTATCAGGCATCTAGGTCAGCCCACTTCTTGTGTGCTTCAAGCGGTCTCCTGCCAAAAATCTACAGTCATCCTACCTCACCCTTCCCAAAATGTGAGTTCATACTCTTTTCTGACTAGCAGTCCTGCTTCAAATGATTTACAGCTCTGTGATTTAGCGACCCAGTATGAAATGTGTCCTTTTTCCTGTCTCTTTCCAAAGGCAAATTTTTCACCATCATCTTTTCACATCTTTTAGAGTTGCCTACATTAATCCCAGCTCGCACAGAAAATAAAAGGCTCTTCCTTGCACTTACAGTAAGGCTATTAAATCTCTGTACCATTTAGGAAGATTCCATGCTAAAAAGCCCTTTTGACAAATGGGAGGACAGCAGAACACAATATTTAAAGAATTTCACTTCATGCCAGTGAGGTACAGCAGCATAGGGACAAGAAGGTCTGGCTCCTGCCTGCCTCAAACTTTAGGAACTTTATACTTTCCTTTCTGAACAAATTTTAATTGCCACAAACACAAAGCATAAAACAGGTTGAAAGGAGCTGTTTAATAAATACCCCTATTCTGGGAAAGCAAACTTCTATGCATCTAAAACATTCCAAACTCCTCAAGGTGTCTAAAACAGCACACAAATTTCACCATGCACCATCTTCAGTGTGAAACAAGGATGTGGTGCATTTTATCTCAGCTACACAGAGCGGGAACTCTCGGCCGTTCCCATCATGCCAAAAATGCTTGTGTGGGTCACTTTGAATTGCATTATCAAACGGTGTGGAGACACATGGGCAGAAAGCACAATCCCAAGCACATATTGGGAAACAAAAACCACCACCATGCAAGCAGGCAGCTCCACATTTGCACCAACAACTGCACAAATAATTAGCCCTAAAGTTCTTCCCTCATCTGATAGTGCATTCAAACATTCTTGTAACTGAACCTGCAGGTTTGCATGTCAAAGGGGGGACGAGGGGAATAAAAGCAGAAGTTTTTCTGCTCAATTAAGTAATCCAGCCATAAATCCTGAATGTCATTTTGTTATTCTGTTGTGTTGTGTTCCATCCAGTCATGCTTTTAGCTTGCAAAAGCTTCTGTTCAGTAGAGCTTGTTTATCCCTTTTTACAGCCACATTTACATTTAAAACATTGTGCAATTTCAATTAAATTATAAGAACAGAGTTAAAATAAATGATTACAAAGGAATAAAATGTTATTTGGAGGTTACAGAGGAAAGGAGAAAACATGGTTCTTAGATTTTAGTCGGTTTTGCAATTTTCTTGGCCTGCATAATAGGTAAGCCATTACTGCACCAAGAAAATGGTACTGAGCTTTGCTTGGACGTGCTCGTTTTTGCCAAGTAAATGAACATTTGCACAGTATTTCAAGATCCTCACATCAATACAACACACATCGAGTCATTTTCACTGGTGCCAAGCACACCTATTTTCTGCCGTCAGAAGGGGATTGGGAAGTGGTCACAGTCCCAAGGCTGACAGAGCTCAAGAAGTGTTTGGACAATGCTCCCAGGCCCAGGGTGTGATTCTTGAGGCTGTGCTGTGCAGGGCCAGGAGTTGGACTCAATGATCCTTGTGGGTCCTTCCAGCTCAGGATATTCTGTGATTCCATGGGGAACTGGCAATGGGAGGAGGTGTGCCAGCCTATCCCACCCAGCTCCCTCCCCAGGCACACGGAGTCCTGCTGCACTTCTCCACAACACTGGTGCTCTGCTCCCAGGCAGGTTTTGGCTTCAGTCTGTCTCAGTGCCTTTGATAAACAAATTACATTCCCATAAACCCAAGGAAATGGTTGATTTCTTCCTTTGTTTTTTTTCTTTTTTTTTTTTTAATATGAAAAGTAAGAGTCTATCATAGAAGGATGTTGCGACAGCCTAAAGGCATTTAATTGGAAAACACTTCCACGGGCAAACCCTCTTTTGGATGAAATTTGTATTAAAGCTAAAAAAGCGGAAATGATGAAATGAGTATTAGGAAAGCTTTCTGAAGGCAGTAGTGGCTTGCAGGGCACAGACTCACTAATAATGCACATCACCTGGAGGACTGGACAATTTTTCCATTATTAACATTTTCCTTTTAGGTGAAATCTTGGCTCTCTTTGAACAGACAAAATTTCCACCGATGTCTCTGAGGCCAGGATTTCACTCCCAGCTTCCCAAAAGTGCACAGGGGGATGAAGTTTAAAGGAGCAGCAGTGTCAGCACCTCACACTTGAGGGTCATTCGTCAAAGTTTTTAATTACAGTCTAACCTCTGCAGCATTTCCCCTTAATCCTCACTCCAGCTGGCTACATATGGAATGCAAACACTATAAAAAGTCCCAAAGCAAACACACCACTTACTTAGAAGTAAATCAGAAAATCAAGATTGCACTCGTGACTTTAACTCTGCTTGCTCACACCTTACAACCACCCGTAACGGGTCTGCAACTCAGCTCTCTCAATGTAAGAAAGCACAGATAAAGTAGAATTATTAGGTAAAGCAACCTAACATACACCTGAAACACTGACACTGGGACCACTGTAAACTAAAAACGAGGGTGTCAGAGGCAAGCCTGCACCTTTACGTGAATTTTAGCCATGTAGCTCACTAACCAGCCCCTATCAGACTGAGTGGTTTAAATTTCCATGGTGCACAGTGACTTCAGAAAAGAGGTCCTAGTAACAGCATCACTGCTCCCAAAATCAAGCAGAACTCCTTGCATCGTTACCTATTCAGCCAGAGACAGCAAAGCTAAGCCAGCAGCATAGAGAAAATAATCACAACCAAAAGAAATTCTACGTTTAGTTTACAACAGAAGAATTTGTGCTTTTTTTTCCTCAGCTTTGCACATATTTGCGAATGGCCACTTTAGAGGACTGCTTTGAAGAACTTCGTGCTAATAAAAGGAGTCAGAAAGGCTGGATTGTTCACTGTTAACAGCATTTAATGAAAATGGAAAGATTTACCCAGAAAAATACTGTTGAGAAATGCCAATATCTGTCCAGTGATCAAAAAGTGACTTCATCCCCGTAATGAAGCCAGTCACACCTACTCATCAAAACGGCAACACTTACTGTAGGAAGGAAGCACAAGCGAAGGGAGAAAATTAGGAAACTTTGCTGAAATAGCACAATGTAAAAATATTGTTGTTTCAGCAGACAATCCAGCCTCAAATGCTACTGGAAGGCCCACAATGAACCTCAGTGTCTGGAATGACAACATATATATATATAGGCAAACACATACATACAAAAATATATACATCCACAAATATACATCCACAAATACGCATGAACAAATTATCAATCCTGCAAACACAGGATGGAATGCAAACCCTGGAAAACAAACCAGGTTCTTTCTCCAATTTGTAACACAAACAGCAACAATCCAGCAGACCAACCCATGTCACACTATGCAAAAATGTGAGTGGAAAACATTGCTCAACCAAAATGCTGACATTTTACACATTCTGCAGTGCTTATTTCACACAGGAGAGGCAAATTTTACGTGCCTAATTTTTTGCTCAAGTTAAAAAAAAAAAAATTCAGACAATACAGATAACAAACCCCTCCATGTTATAAACTCTGTTATTTGTCAGGGTACCAAACAAAGAAAGGGCTCACCTCATTTCAGAGGCCAAGTCCCAAGCTAGTGTGAACATGTGTGATTCCACTGAAATTAGTCAAACAGCCCTTTTCTGCAGCAACTCAGCACCTGACCCGGCGCTTTTCATATCCTTCCTTTAGTGCACCTTCCCTCAGCAGCCCCAGCAGCTGCCTTCAAGGCCAAGCACACTCACACAACACATCCTGAGCTCTCCCAGCCACAGCCCCTTTCCATGAGATGTGCAATATCCTGGCACTGGGTGCAAACCTGGGCTTTCCACCAGGAACATGAACCTTTCCTGACCATCCCCTTGCCGAGGCAGCGCTCTGGAATTACGGTGCTGCCTGGTTTTGCCGTCAGATAAAAGGAGACAGCTCTCACCAACAAACTTGTACCCAGCATGCAATCCAGCTCCCAAAATGCTGCTGCTGGTTTCAGCCTTTGCTTCTGCCCCCGGGGACAATGACTTTGGCTGGCAGGAATTCCCTGAACGAGGTCTGCTCACCCTTTGATGTGTCCAGCTCTCACCGGTGGCAATGAGAACTGCGCACAGGAGATACCTCCACATCAAAACGTGCTCCCATTCTCTCAACAAAGGATTGTATGGTTTCTATTTTCATTTTGCAACAATAAATGTTTACAAATTTTTGCAGCTGGGCCAGGTATTTTTGCATATTCTCTTTGCTCTTCTCTTTCTTCGGCAGCAAGTTAAAAAAAAAACCTTCCAAACAAAAACCAGCTGAGAAATCACAGTGACTCTATTTACTTGTTTAAAAACCGAGCCGAGCCAGTTTCCTACTGGGAGAAATCATTTCGGGAGCTGTTCCAGATTGTCTCAGAGCTGCTTTCCCAGTTGCTGGGAGCAACTCTGGGAGCCCTTTGCCACACCTACCCCCGACCTGTACACACTCGCTTGAGAGAGTCCCACGTAGCAGCACAAAGCAGAAACCTGAAGAGGAAATGCTTGGGAATGCTCCTGCCGTAGCAGGAGGAGCTGGGAAGTAGGAGAGTCACGAAACAGCAGCCACAAACAGGGTGGCAAAACAGTCACTTCTGTGCAGGCGGACAGGTGTGAAGTTAAAGGTGGAAAAGGAGCCCGTTCTACTCGTGTGAACTTCTCATAACTATCATTTTAAAGCAGGAATGCCACACCTCAAAACTGCTTCAGACCTTTCTCAAACTGACCACCGGGCAGGCTGGCATCTCCTCTGCTTTTAACACAGCGAGGCTGCACTCACAACAGCCAATCTCACATGCCCAAGGGCTCGGCGAGGCTCCGAGGCACAGAAAACCCGACATCTGCTCAGCAGAGCTCAGCATCCAAGCCAGGGTGGCTGCGCGCTCCAGGAGGAGCTTCCAGGACCCCTCCAGCCCCATCCCCGCACAGGGTCTGGGGACAGCGTTAGTGGCAAAAATCACTCCAGGAAACACTGATAGCAGTGCAGGCTATTGCATCCCAGCACCCAGAGCACACGAGAGAGATTGTTTATTAATACAGATTTTTTTGGTCCACCTGAGCTCTCAGCAATGACTCTGCTGAGCGCCAAGGAGCTCTGACTCTCTGTGCTGTGCTGTCAGCTGTCAGTCAGATCACCTTCTAAGGTGTGTCTTTACAAGCAGCTCTGTTACAAAGAAATGAGTTTGGCCTTTTACCTTCAGGCCCTCCAGTTCGGCAGCATTCTTTTCAGCTGAAGGAAATGCTTCCAGGTCTCCTCGCACAGCTTATCCTGACACCGTAACGGGGGAAAAACGCCTACAAATAATCACTTTCTGCTGGGAAAACTGGAGTCTTTTATCACTTACATACATTTACTGGGAATTAACTGGCAGGGAAACAAAGAAATCAGGTTTTCTAGAAAAGCCTGCACTTGGTGATACGATAAGTGGAACAATGATATCCACTTCATTTTTCCTTTTTAAGTGCAATCCTGCTGTACACACATCCACTTATCAACACTCCTGCTACAAATCCCACAGGATCCATGGGTTTTAAAGATGCAGACTGTGTTTGACCTGGGAAAAAGGAGCGTGGTTCCTCCTTCTGGATCGGTCTCAAACACAATCCAGGCACACACAACGCACCTTCTCCCTCCTGTGCCAAAGTATATACCTCACCAAGCAAAGGCAAACCAGCTCCAGGGTTACACCTACCCCCTGTTGCAAAAGCTCTTCAAGCCAAAGCAATCAACTCCAGAAGAACTCTATGCTATCACAAATTTTATTCCAAACCTTGCGATCTTTGGTATCTTTTCTATCGGTCTCCTTCCTGATGCTGCATCGAGAGATATTAAAAACCCGTCTACTTTCACTGGAAAGGAAAAGAGTGTGTGTTCCTTGCTGTCACCGCTGCCCCGAAAAATGTGAAAAATGGCCTCCAGCTCTGAGAGCTCAAAAACCAGAAGACCAAGAGAACAGATGCACGCATGATTACTTTTTTTAAATCTCACCATTTTTCAAACCCCTCTCTTTTGTTTCTGGGGGATCTGACTCATAATTTTCAGAAGCAAACAGGAAGCACTGCAGACATCTCCAAGTATTTCCTCTCTCCACCCCCCACCCACCCCTCTTGTCTTTTACATAATTTCTGGAGACTTTATTATTCCTTTTGCTATATTAGCAATGGAATAGCACTTCCCTACACCAGCTCCAGTGTGCCAAGGTGCAAGAGACCCTCCTTTGCCCAGATCCAAGGGAGAGATGTCCTTCGTTCCCTTGAAAGGGCAAAGCAGGGCTTTCCCTGCCTGAGGAAGCCAGGCCTTAAAGGCTGGCAGGAGCCAGCTGTGGGGAATTCAGTCCCACTCCCCACAGCAGAGTGGGACCTGGAGCAGAGAAACAGGATGAAGAAGTGTTAGAAGGTAATGTGCCGGGAAAGCCTTTTTACCTCACTCCGTTTATTACAGCGCTTCCTTTCATTGTATACATGGGAAAAAATAACATTTCCCCTTCTCCGCTCACCGGCAGGATCTGTCAGAGCGCCGGGCAAGCAGCTGCCTGGCAGGCTGGGCAGGAGGCATGGCAGAGGGACAGCCTTGGGATCAGCTCCTCTGCACCCAGAGCAGAGCCCTGGCTGCAGCGTGGGGGCTTTTAGCTTGTCCTGCAAGAGGTTCTTGATGCCCTCAAGCAACGGGTGGGTGGGGAAGGGGCAGAATCCAAGGCGTGGGAGAGGCTGGCGATGGGGTGGCACAGGGCTCCAAGGCACGAGGGAGGGGGACAGAAACAATATGAGGGATGACAGGAGAAAAGAAATGACCTGGTTTGAAGAAGACCATGGAGCTCCCACAAGGAACTGCAGCAACGTGAGAATGTGATGGGTGATGGAGTAAGTAGCCACCATTCCTTACTTCTACATGACCAGCACGGTGGGGACCATGCAGAAATGAAATGGAAAACCACCTGTTTCACTTTTTAGAGACGCCAGCTCTCTCAGGCCACTCTTTTTTATTTCCTTAATGGCAAACTATAAGTAAATGGGATACATTTTAGCAGCTCTGCTCAGGAAGAAAGTTCTGACTTTCAGGGTGCTTTGTGTATTCCATCTCTTCGTGTCAGTGCAAGGTCTTAAATGCAATTACAGGCAAGCCTGAGATCCTGAGGTCTCTATCCATGACACGCCAGTTCCCACAGAGACTCTGGAGCAGCAACTGCTCCTGCACACTCTCCCTGCAAAGGGGACCCGGACACAAGCATACCAAAGCTCACATCTAGTTTCAAGTTAAGCTAATCGGTACAAACAACCCCCACTTAAAAAGTTCTAATCTAACATTGTGCAATAATATTTAGCACAGTAAAACTATTCTAACCTTTTCCTTATCACTCCACAAACCTCTCGGACACATTATCACAAGAGCTTAACCCGCTGCCTGGCACATTAAGATTAAAAACCTGCCCACTGCCTCAGCTACTATTCCCTATTGGCTTGTGCATAGTAAATAATACTCCACAGCTATAAGCTGATCCGAAAAGATAGCAGAGCACCCCACCCAAAAATCAGCTCCATTTTTATCACCTCCCCAGATTTTATGACCTAATCAAAAAGCCAATCGTCTATCGCTGTGCTGCAGCTTTGCATACGGTTACACAGTTCCTTCTCCAAGTCAAACAGCACCACATTGTCTGGGATAATCTCATCCACTCACATAAACAATTAGTCTGCTATATTTTGATTAACACTTCCGTTTAAGAGGACATTGAGACGCTTCAGCCTGAGTGGCAGAAGGTCCGACCTCCTGCTAAAACAGACATGCTCTTCCCAAGCTTCCTCCCTGACTGGAAATCCCAGCCGCCAGCCTTGTCCCAAGCACCTCTCTGGAGCAGAACTCCCCCACTATTTTCTGATTTGACAGATGGAAATAAAACAGCATACCTGGCACTCCTCTGAGGTACAAGACCCATAGATCACAACGTTCAATAAAAGAACTAAGTTGACCCAAAGGCAGGCAAGGGCAAAAGTAAACATTAATCTGGGTCATTCATTTCACATTACAACCTTTGAGAGCCTGAGGGTCTCTAAGCAACAGTCAACCCCGTTAGCACAAATCATCTACTAAATTGCTTAAGTATATGAGCTCATATTGCTTAGAGAGGGCTGAGGAACACTCACATAAACTGTTTTGATGGGGAGCAGTAATGTGAAGCCACTGATAAAAAACAGCTTGCAGAGTTAAGTGTACATCCACAGCCTCAGTGGTTTGAAAAACTATTCACCAAGGCAAAAGACACAATCGTCTCTGATACCACAGTTTGCTCAGATATAAATTCTTCCATCGGTACAGTGCCCTAAATAAGACAGCAGAAGTTAACTGCTCTCTCGTGATCCATTAAGAGAGAAACAGATACTGGTTAAACCTAAATATTATCATATTTCTTAGAAAAACTGAAGCAGAGACAAGGATTTATTCTACTGCATGTATATGCTGCTTGCTACTCTGGTTACTTAAAACAACTACAAATTATTGCTGTACCTCACAACGTGCTGTTCATCTGGCTGGACTGCAGCTTTGTGTCAGCAATTATGTGAGCTGGAAGTGAGCTTGAGCCTTTGTTCTTTCTTTTTTCTAACCTTTAATCTGAAAAAGTTTTAGAACATGTTTTTTGTTTATTTTCACCTTTCAAGTTTAATTTTTGTCATAGGAAAAGAGCACCAAAAATAACTATTTGTTTGTGTTTAAAGCTCTGTGTTTACACAAACAGAAAAGCTTGTCTCTAACTTGTCATCCTGAAATTAGAAAAAAAGTATCGCAGCACTTAGCTCACCAAAGTTCTGCTAAGTTCCTGCCAACTTAACTTTGAAGAGATCTTGTCATTGCTGCAGAGCAGACTTTCAATGGCATTTAAATCAGATATTCTGCTGACTTACTCTGGGCAACACAGTGCCCAGAAAACAGCTGACCAGCAAGCGCTCGGTTCCCCATCTGCAAGGGATGGCACGAATATCCCACCTCCCCTCCTCTCAGCACTCTGTAGCCAAGGTGGAAGAAGTAAAGTGAGACTTGGCAGCACTCCCTGCAATCCCCCTTACCCAAACAGGCAAGACCCATTTGAAAGCAGCTGCTGCCACATTAGGGCTAATATGAATCAGAAATCCAGACACACGGAATTTCATCTGGACACCCAGGTGCCAGTTTGAGGTGGAAACAGCAGCCTCCAAAGAGAAAACCCCTCATCCCCAGACTGGGACCAAACCACACGGAAAGAGCTACTTCACAAAGCACAGGAAAATCCTCCTCTCTCTCCTCTTCAACTAGACTAAATAACCCACACCTCATTGCTGTCACAATAAATCAGTCCCCTTTTATATGGAGAAGGACTGAGAACTCACAGAAGGCATTTAAGGGTGTCCACCCTAAAAACAGATCCATATTTCTTTTGGCTGCAAACATCAGGGAGAAAAAAACTGCACCTGTTTCTTAACAGAAACAATGAGCGCCTTCAGCAATCCTTAGGAAAAAAGTACTCAGATTTGATCCCTCAAGCTACCAGCACAAAAAACAACCAAAACCCAGCCAAAACACAGAAATTCCAAAGCTCCTTCAACAGGTAACATCATCCACCAACACAGATACCCACAGCCAAGGTGTAGAGACCATTCTGACAGCATTTGGAGATACTTTCATCACTCAGGCAAGCCTGTGAATACAGTATCTTCGTTATCCTCAGAGGACCAAAGTGATTGAAAAGAAGAGCTGACAAGATATTTTCAGTCCTTTCGGGCTAAAGGGATAAAATTCCTTTAGTTCTTCTATGACCTCTACTAAACTGAGATATTAGATGAAAAGCAGCTACTCAAAAAATGCTTTCTTTCACCTCAGCTTGTAGGAAATCTTTATTCTTGATCTGGACATGAACTTGGTCTTCTTAGTCTATGCACTTGTCACTACAAGGGTAGACTATTTTAACACCTATTTCAACTACATAGGAAAAGGAGGCACAAGGTGCAATTGGGACCGAATTCTCTTTGATTCATTACATCTCACTCACATCCAGTCAATCCTTGGACTTCATAAGCTCTCCTGTAAAATTTCATCCAAGAGATGTTCGTGTTGCCGAACAGGCTGGAACAAGCTTTTCCAGCCTAGTGTTTGATCTTCTACACAGTCCACATCACCCCAAAATTTCTTCATTATATAGATATTTGCTTTATAATGAAACAAAATAACTTCTGGAGTATAATTCATATTCTCATCCAGTCCTGTTTTAAATTCCTCAAAAGCAGTGGGACACAGTGCCCTAATTTTCTTGAATCTATAAAATAAGAGAGTTGAAGGTAGAAGTCCATAACGATCCCTTTCTCCCCTGTGGGCACACTGAGATAGGGTGTCTTTCCTGGAAGCCTGCAGTCTCAAAGACTTCGCAAAGCACTTGGAATTCCAAATTCTCCTTTGATCCATAGATGGTTTACTCTTGTTTCTCTACATCTACAAAAGTCATTCAGCCTGGTTTCTCCTATTTGCAGTGCCCTTTGGTGCCTGACTTCACGAGCACCAGGTGATTTTGTGAAATGAATCACGACTGTGTCAGTGGACAGTCATAACTACCGATTCTCTGGCAGAAAAAGCCCTCAGCTGCTCAGCCACACGCTCCAGTGATGCCTCCATAAGACACGGTTGAGCTGGGGCTCTCTCTCTTTTATCTGTCTTACCAACGTCACATTTCCTGCACCATTTTCCCCTTCCTGCTCACACGTCACCAAATCATACATTTTGCAAATCAGCCATGACTCTTCCAGCACCCCCAATTTCAGCAGTTTCAAAGCCATGATACAATTTCTGAATGAATGAAACCACCTGTGTACCACCTCATTTCTAAATGCCAAACTTGCCTGATGAGATCAGAAAACCTTGATCTCGCCACTTTGAGAGGATGCTGTGCTTCCAGATGACCGCAAGAGCCCAAATGGTCTCCTGTGAAAGCTTTTGGCTGATCTGAAATCTGTGCCAGGAGCAATACATTCATCAGGTGAGTGATCCTTATTCAGAAGGTTTTGCAAGGTATCAGAAGGAAAGAAAAAGCGATGCCTTTTTCAGCAGTCATTCCTTGAAATAGTTCCTTGATCTTCTGCCTAAGGCAATATCTGCAAAGAGTTAATTTGGGTGAGGCATCAAGGTGGCCCCGGTGCTCACAGATCTGTGAGCACTCGTGAAAGCACAGCCCTATTAATTCCTACAGCTAAATGTGTAAGCTGATCTCGAGATGCCTCAGCATAGTACTGGCCCTGTACTTCTTCCTCAGATAAATTAAAATGAAAACATCTGACATTTTAAGCACCAAGAGGAGTTCTCCCCAAAGAGGTCAAAAATTTCTGTCCTACTTTGTCACCTTCTAAGCTGCCCTCTGCCTTCTCACACCTGTGCTTCCACAGCCGAATAACTGATCTGCGAGGTCATTCCTAAAGCCAACTCTCTGCTGAGGGTCAAACACAAAGAAATCCAAAGCTTTCCTCACCTATATTTTGTGGAAAAATAGATCAGGACCACAGCAAATATATTTTTGACCCACTCAGTGACCCCACTCTGCTGTTTAAGAGTGGCTTTATTTGCTGCTCATTTCCCTGACTTGCCTGGACAGTTTTTAATTGCTGCCCATAAAAGGTTTCACTTTCACCTGCAAATCATCACTCAAAGTGCCACTAGGAAACCTCTTTGCTTTGACTCCTACTGATGCACCCAGCTCTTCTTCTGGATGGCATTTTTATTATGGCTTTAATTCTATCCCCAAGACTTCCGGGTTCTCTCTGGTCTCTTTTCTCTCCTGTGATTGCTTCTTGCATCACGGATCCACACAAATACCAGTCACAAATTCACACTTTGGAAGATGGATCCATCCCACGATACCAGATTATTGTTAGTCAGAAGCAATTATGTCAGTTCTGAAGACTTAAGGGCTGTTTCTGCCATAAAGGAAAGTTTGAGATGGTGTCGGGTATTTTCTTCATCAGTCATTTGGAAATAGTTTTAGATAATCACAGAATCATTTAAGTTGGGCAATACCTCTAAGATCATTGAGTCCAGTGAGTCTGAGAATTTGTGAATTCTTGTTTTCCTGAACCCAGGACATATCAAACAGCAGGAGTTTCTTTGATAGCAGTTTTCAGAGAGAAGAGTGGCACACTCATTTTACTGCTCTTGGGTCAACAGATTTTCTTGTCTCTGACTGATGTTTTTGTCTTGTGTTCTCTGTACTCGCTCAGGCCTGTACATCTTGCCCTGATGATGCTGAATTTCTTTCTAAGAAGTTTCTTAGGAAACACGGTTTCTTAGGTAACAGCTTTTACTCAGCTTTACCAAGTACAAGTGCTTTGGGTGGTGGCTTCTATTGCTCCAGTTATCGGGTTGCAGAAAGGAATCAGGATTTTCTCCCTCACCTCCATTACAAATGAAGAACATTAATTATCCTCATCAGTCAACAAGGTTCCCCCCAATGGGTGAGCCTAACAATAATGCCAGCAAGTGTAAAACTCTCTTCAGCACACAGTTTTCTTCAAATGATAAATTCTGCCTCTTTAGACACATACTTTAAATAAAATAACACAACTTTTGACACATGGAAACCTTAATGAACGATCTAGTTTTGTCACCACTGGCTGAACCACAGGTAAGCCCAGTTACTGAGAGATAAACCAATACAAAACAATTTATGCATTGAACAGCTCACCAGACCAATGCTTCTAAAAGAGCACTGGCCCAGAACTTGGAGTCTTTGGTTGTATTCCACAATTTGTCATCAGCCTTGCGCAAGTCGCTCCTCTGCTCGTGTCCCACCCCTTAATCCACTGCTTCCCTTCAAACACGCTTTAGGTCCATGGTTGAAAACTCAAACCAGCACTGTCCCACTTCCAGCTCTGCTCAAGGAAAACAGTTCCATGAAGAGCAGCCCAATCACAGGGGACGGTTTAATCCGACATAGAAAGGAAATGGATCAGATGGAACGGAGAGTTTGACTCCACCAGCCCCGTGCACAGCACAGCCTCACATGAGCTGTTACAACCAAACTTTACATACCATGGTCTTATTGTATCCTAGATATTACAAGGGGCAGGGGGTGTGGGACATTCATTGGTCCTTGCCTTCAGTGGCAGAAAAACCTGTTCAACTACAAAAGTTAATACAGACAAGACTTAATTGCCTGCCAGGTCCTGACCTTGTTTTGTTTCTGCAAGAGAAGCCACTGCTAACACAAACTGAGCAAACCTCTAAGCCAGACCCTGCAGCTGCCCCGAGGCCACAGCAGTGCCCTCTCTGAACAGCCAGGTGTCTGCCTCTGAAGGGTTTCTTGATCAAGTCCTAATTTACCTTTTAGTACTCCTGAAGATCTAGCTGGAGGAGTAAAAACTCTGAACTTGGATCCTATTCAACAGGTTCTTTTAAAAAATTGTCTCATGACATCTTTGCAGTTTAAGTCTACAAATTTGCAGATGTAGGACCTACATCTTAAATCACTTATGCAGGAAAAAATGTCATGAAACTTTGCTATGATTTTGTTTTTCTGAGGAAAAGAATGTATAATATCATAGAATGGCCTTGACTGGAGGAGTCCTTAAAAATCATCTTGTTCTGTCCCCTGCCATGGGCAGGGACACCTTCCACTATCCCAGCTTGCTCAGAGCCCCATCCAGCCTGGCCTTGGACACTGCCAGGGATACAGGGGCAGCCACAGCTTCTCTGGGCAACCTGTGCCAGGGCCTCCCCACCCTCACAGGGAACAATTTCTTCCTCATATCCAATCTAAACCTGCTCTCTGTCAGTGTGAAGCCATTCCCCCTTGTCAAGAGTCTCTCTCCATCTTTCCTGTGGGCTCCCTTCAGGCTGAACAATCCCAGTTCTCTCAGCTTTTCCTCACAGGGCAGGTGCTCATCCCTTTAATCAGCTTGGCCAGCCTGACACAAATAAATTGTTACCTCCTCACCACCGAAATAAAAAAATCATTAATGTTTCTGTATGTTATTTTGTACTTTTATGATTTAAAGGCAAGGTTATTCTTTATAAGTAACATGCTACAATGGTACGTAAGGATATCCACAGAGATACCTGAAAATCTTATTTGAAACTTGGACTTCTTGTATTTAGTGAAGTAATCAGCTTTACAGTTCTCAAAGCAACACTAAATCCAAAATTTATACATCAGTTCAGGACTTAGGAAACCTGCTTGACAGTAAAGTTTGACTTACTTAGTTCTGTCTTCAACCTGGGAAGCATCATAGATGTTGCCCTACCTGATTTTTATATCGGCAAGCCTGATGGAAAACCTAATTTTGCTCCATTGAAATTCCACAAAATTCTCCACCAAACCCTGACTTTTCAGCTCTCTGTAAGGAGCCAAGCTCACTGAGCCCTGCCAGATTTGGAACACGAGTTTATGGACTGGCACCCTCACCAGTGCCAGACAGCAAAGCAAGGACAGTGCATTCAGCTGAAACTGAGACCACCTTAGCAAAATGTGATAACCTAAAAACATTGTCAAAAATGTCAAAGAAAACACTACTAACAGGCAGTTAACCTTTTTCACTCCACTCAGTTTGTTGTTTTGTTTGAGTTTTTTTAAATAAAGGATTTTTTAAAAAACCAGCTTTCTAGGAAGGCTTTAAACTTTTATTCTTTGATCAGGAGAATGAAACTCGCTTAGTGATGCATTTGAACATTTTTCAGCATTCACAACTGAACGAAGATCTGCTCTCAGCCTTTTCTAAAGTGATATCCAGTCTTTCCTAATACACTGGTTTTGCTTCCTCTCTTTACTTACTGTTTCTGAGCAATAAAAAAATATTAGCCAGACTGAAAAGGTGGCTGAGAATATTTTAGCAAAGCACACACGGGAGAAGTTGAGGGTATCCAAAAGTAATAGAGCTGCAGGAGTTGGGGTTTACAAATGAAGTCGGGTATTGCGAGATTCAGGACAAAACTACACTGCTCACATCCAGCTTTGCTGCCCTCTAAAGCTGCCAGGTTAAATTTTCCACAGCACAGTGCTCAACATGATACGACTACCCAAAATTTACTCTTAAGAACTGGAGCACTGTCTTTTAACTGGGGGAAACAGGTATTAAAAAACCTGGGGCTTACTAAGAGTTTAAGCAGTTGTTTCCCTAATTCTGCGTCCTTTCAACCGCCCCTGCAGCACTGATTAACTTGTGTGTGTCAAGTGCAGGGAATAAAAAAGCTGTTTGAAATTCAAACAAGCCTCTAAGAGACAATCAAGATAAGAAACCCACGCCTTGGACCACGAGAAGTTTCTGTATTTTGGGATTCATATAAAGAGCCTCATTCCAGGGTTTGTTTGTTGATTTTCCTTTTAAATGACATTGATTTTTATCTGCCAGAGGTCAAAGAACAAAAACTTGACTGCTGTTTTAATATCCTACAGAAAAGAGCTGTAGGAAGCTTAACTTGGTGTCAAATCACAGAATCACAGAGCAAGCTGAGCTGGAAGGGACCCACAGTGATAACCACCACACTTGGATATGCTCTTCCAGCCTCCTCCTGCCAAGTATTTTCATCTAAATTTCAACCCTATACCTTCACTCGTGCAGCAGCAGGGACCTAAAGGGACATTTCAAATGAATTGCCCAAACTTTATTATATAAGAAGATGACCAAGTAACACAATTCGTTACAGATAACTTTTGTTGTTGCAAAAAGTACCACAGGCCATCTCAAAACTGCAATTTCTTTCTGAGGAACTGGCATTTTACCTCAGACATTCTCTTGGAGAAGGTGATATAAAACATTCGTTTTCCTGAACAAAGCCAAAAACCCTCAGAACAAAAACCAAACAAATATTCAAAGTATTTGAAACCATACCAGCCTTAGTACAGGCCTCAATCATGTGAAATATCAAAGTAAACAGTGGCAATGGCAAGCTGACTCCTTCCCTTCGAAAAGAACAAAGTTTGTCAGCAGCTTTCAGAGCTATTTTCTCTCAGCAGAGGCTGCAGATCTCTTGCTAAGTGTCCAGCTGCTGCTCCTCTTCAGCCCCACTTCCCTTCTAACACTTGCTCTGCTCATTTCTCATCCTAAATTCGTCAACACACCTCTCTTCCTCCTCTTCATCATCCAGCAAGGGAGCACTGGAAGGACAGGGGAGGCTGTTTTCCACACATTCTCTTCTGCAGCCTGTAACCCACTCTTCAGGGTCCTCTTTCCTTTATTACTAAGCAGTGAATAAGAAATCTTTTTAAATCACATGCTTTGGACAATGCTTTGTTTCTACTCAACAGCAATCAGAACATGCAAACGAATGAGGATAAGAGGTAGACAGAGACTGAGGCACAGAGAGAGTCACAAAACCAGCAGCAAGAGCAACAAGACCATTCCTGACACAACCTTTGGGCTACCACAGCCAAAACAGCCCCTCAAAACCTCAAGCAGTACTTAATATCAGACATGAATTAGTACATTTTAACCCTGTGATTTTCTTGTTTAACTCTGTTTCCGAAACCTTACCTTGCAAGAAAGTCATTTCTCGGTGTAACTTTGGTTTGTATTTGAAGTGAACTGAGGCACTAAAACCAGAAATTATTTTTACTTCTCCAGAGACAGGGAACATAAAGCAGCTGGACAACCGAAGCTCTCCTGTGACCCCCCAGGAAAGGAATCTGGAAATCCTGGGAATTGGGATTCACCTCCCACACAGCTGCAGGTCAGGTCGAGGGCTCTTGGTGCCCAGTGTCAGCAGAGAGGGGAAGCTGTCCCTGCCAGGTAAAACTGCTGCCCTCCAGCAAGAGGCAGGTATCACAACAGCCCAAAGTCTTAGGGTGAAATACTTCCTCAACTTACACCTGCCAAACATAGGCAAAACTCCACAGGGGCAGAGAAGGACAAGCCCTCCATGCTGGAGAAGTGGGGCTGGAGAGAGCAGGAAGACTCAGGAAGACTCTTGACACACATCTGCAGGACCCTTGGGGTTTTTTTAAAAACACAGGGATGACATGCTTTTTGGTTTGGTTTGGTGGTTGTTTGGGATTTTTGTGCTAAACCTGTTCTCAGAAAGGCCATTTTACCTGAAACTTTCCACACCAAAACATTCAGCTCCAGGCATCTGCCCTGGGTCCAAAACATCAAGGTTTCACACCATAGACAGCTGAAACCAGGACCTGTGTCAGGAAGTGCCCACACATCTACGTAGTGGTGGAACTGCTGCTTCAAGCAATTAGATGGAATCAAATTTACAAATAACAAATGAAGGTTTAAAGGAATCAGTCATAAGGGGGATTATGTCCTTTAAGAGAATTAAAATATGCATCTCTGATCAAGTGACAAAACACAGCCCAGACAAGGTAAAAAGTAAACCCTGAACTACTGTTCATTTTCTCTTCTCCATTTTGATGCCAAGTGCATCCAAGTGATGGAACTTCACCCGTGTCCCTTTTCTGCTGCAAGAAGCAGCGGGCCTTTCAAAGCAAGCAGAAACCAGACTTCCAAGTGCAAAGGACACGGCTTTGTGCTGTTGCCCAACAAACAGGCTCAGGCTCAAGCTCCGGCCGAGCAGCACCGGCAGCGGAGGGTTCCAAAGACCTGGCGGTGCTGTGAAACACCCGGCTGAGCCAAGGTCCACGTGCCCCTTGGGAAACGATCTTCCAGGCTGGGGAAGTCAGAGATTGACTGACTTCTTCCTCTGAAGTCCTTTTAAAATGCAGGGTAACTGTGGTTTCTAGTGACACCAAGAACCATGTAAAGGTGGTCTAGTTTAATCCCCTCATTGTATAAAGGCAAGGTAAAAAAGACTTGAGGACACGCAGGTCAAACAATCTCCCCTCTCTTTCCTGACTACCCCCCACAACACCCACGGCCCAGCTGAGAACTACAGAAGTTGTCATGTCCTGTCTCAGTTCGAAATGCAAGTCCTCTCTTATTTCCAGTTACCCCCACACAGTTTATGGGTAAACTGACTTCCACATCAGTCAATCAGTTCTTTCCCCAACCCCCACTTTCTCTCCAGTTCTGTTTGATAATGAGCCCTTTGAACCAAGGATATTACATTTAAGCATACAGCCTCATAAATCACACTGCTGTAATTAAGTCTAATGTTATGTTCCCTCACACCCAGGCTGTGCTCTGTGTACGAGTAAAACTTCTGAAACAAACCAGCTTCCCCCGGGGCTCATGGCCTGCTGCATTCCCCTGAGGCTGCTTTGTGGAAAGCTTTGTCTCATTGTTTATTTAAAGATGGCACTGCTGTTAGAGTATTTGAAACAAGCATCAAAATAAGGTTGTTATAAAAGCTGGAGCGGTGCCTAATTGCTAGTGAGAGTGGATAATTACAGAGGATATGAGCTTTGATATATGGATTGAATAGCAAGGTGTGCGAGATACCGAGGTGCATTTATATGCCTACATCTCCACTTACATGGCATTTATTGTAAGATCAATGAAAGTAGTTAATAATGCATCTAATCGAGCTTATTAGTTATCACAGAAGAGAAATACAGCGTGGAGCTGAAAAGCGTGCATCACCACATATTCAAAGCAGCTGCAGAATTCAGACCAGGGCTGCTGCGTTAGAAAAACAACCGAGAGAACATGTTCCTGAAAATGCCAATCCTACACAGTATTTAAAAAAAAAAATCAGAATCACACAATCAAAACTGTCAAATTTCATTGGTTCTATCGGTCTAGAGGATAAAGTACCTAGGAAACAAAACATACAGGTACTTTTTCCCACAGAAAAGCTGAAATTCGTATTCCCTTCTTTCTTTTAGGTGTTATTTGATTCTCTGTGTGTCAGAATCAAATTATGAGTAATTCTAGTTATGCCACTCTCACTTTCTTCAGGCTTTTTATTCTTTCCTGACTAATTACTGTTTTCCAGCTGGCACATGAAAGAAGAATTTGCTATTAATTAAAGGACGGATACTCTGTTCCTTAACCATAGCTTACACTTACAGACAGCAGGAGAGAAAGGCTGAAAAAATGAGTGCACTGATGAAAACACGACATTGGTGTCTTGGAAGCATCATCAGTCACCACATCTTTTCTCTTAGCACCGTTCCTGAAGCCACCAAGATGACATATTTTAGCCTTTGCTATACTTGCAACATTTTGATTTATGCTGCTTCTTAAGCACTTTTCTACTTAATCTTGTCTCTTCACGGAGTATGATTGACTCAACCTCTGTGTGAAGTCCAAGTTCAACAAGACAACTAATTCACCAAAACCCAGGGGAGAAGCCTGAATAAATCTCGGATATTTCAAGTAAGAAAGCTCCAGCAAGCACTTCCACAAATTAAGAGAAGTCGTTCAAGAAAAATCAACATTACGTGCAAGGAAATGAGTCCAAAATATTTTACGACACAATTTTTGCTGCTAATTAGAAGTTAAGTCTCAGCACCCCTCGTCATCCGGGGCCATCTATCACGGAGCAGGCGGGTCCCGCTGCATGCTCCATTAATTATGTTCCAGGAGATCTCTGGCTGCACATTTATGGAGGTGAGACAGGAATGCAGCTCCCCATGGTGACTAACAGGCCCATCGTCAAACTTTCCTACAGCTGATCCTGGCCATTGGCATTACTTACTTTTTTTTTTTTCCCACCTCTCCAATCAAGAATATTTTCTTCCCTTCATTGTACCGATAGGTGATTAATGCAGTTTTAATTGCCACCATGCATCACTGAGAGCATTCACAGCCAAAATACTGGGAAAGGTGGTCTCAACACCAGCCTAGGACAACATGAGATCACTGGATTCATTGCCTGGTCCTGCCACACATCTCCTGTGGGACACAAGGCCTCCAACTGTGCAGAAGCCAAAACACAATAAAAGCTAAAGAAATAAGGCAAAGCCCTACAGTTTTAGCACAGTTCAATAATCCAGTACCAAACGTATCTTGCAATGACAGAATGCTACCAGTGGATGTAAATTGCTTTTCTCAAACATTTCCTCGGCTATCAGCTCATACATGCAAAAGCATTCTCATTTTTTAAAAGGAAGGAGGGCAGGTGAGGAAGCTCAGAGAGCCTTGAGATTGGAAAAGCCAGACTACACATCATCAGCACCTCAAAGCAGCATCCAAACCCAGAGTAAGCCCAAAGCCAAGCAGAAAAAAAGATGAGGGAATTGCTTGGGCTCTCAGTACCTGAAGAATCCAAAGGTCTGCAGTAGCCAGCTGGGAATGCTGAGGCCTGAAACGCTCTCCTATACCATGATCCAGAGGTGCCCCTCTCCTTGTGGGCTCCACAGCCTGCAACATTCTCCTGGAGACAGATGGTTACACCTCTTCTTCCAAAAAGGAGCAAAACTGCTCTCTCTTGAAATATAGACCCGGGAGCAAGAACTGGAGCAGCAGTGCCCAGCTTCCCTGCTCCCATCCCACCCTACAGCACTAACCCCAGATGCGGAAGAGAGGTTCAGTTCCCTTTTCTGACTGAGAGGGATCAAAGCTGAAAGCAGAGCCTCCGTGCTCACATACAGCAGTTGTTTGTAGCAATGAAACCATTCAGAGGCAAGGAGGGCAAGAACAGAGGCTTCTTCCAGCTCCAAGAAGTGATCCAAGCCTTTGGGACTCACTCACAGAAGGTTGTTCCAGCAATTCTCAATCCCACTTTGTAGAGGGAGGTGTGGAAAGGCACTCCTGCCCTCACCTAGCGCCTCCCAGCGTGCTTACCTGCACACAGGGCCATGGATCCTCTGTCTCCTAAAAAGAGGTGGTTCACACCTCCTAAACCACACCAGAGGCAGATTTCCACACTCGGGTTATAAAAGGTATTAACCTGGCCCAACACATGATCTGGACAGCTCAGCTACATCTTCCTCTCAGCTTTTCGTTTTCTGGCAACACTGAGCATGTGAAAATTTCTGCACTAGCAAGTGAGGAAAAAATACTCCAAAATTCAAGAAACGGCCTGTGCTTAGAAATCTCCCTCAAAACTCACGTGTTGAGCTGGATCAACCCTTCAAGGAGTGAGGTCCACTGACGTGACAGACTTGCCCTGCTTGGAGAGGTGCTGTGCACTTTTTTACCTTATTTATAGAATGGCCTCGCTCACGCCTTGTTTAAGAAACAATTAGCCTATGACAGCTTAAAATAACCAGGACTCTCTCCCTGCTGAACAGTCACTAGTCCTGAGCTGGATTTCAAGTTTTTGAAGCAGCATGAGACTCCCCAGTGGGCTCAGTAGTGTAAGAGAGGTGCTAGGCAAGCTAACCTTTCAGAGCAGCACCCTGAGCAATCCAAGCAAGAGTCATCAAACAAGGATTCACATCAGTCAGAGGAAGCAAGTAATCATTCCCAATCCTACCTCACTTTGTCCTCACCAGCTAGAGGCACCTCTGGAAGGCAAGGCCTCCTCCTTCCAGAGGTTTGCAGAGAACCTGCAGGAATGCAGAAGGCGCAGGAATTCAGCAACGATTGCACACCAAAAGTGCAGCTGGGCAAGCTTTTTCCCTTAAAATAAGAGGTTTTTCTGCCTCTTGTGTTGCTGCAGCCAGTCCAAAGGCAGCAAATGCAATAGCTGGCACAGATAACGTCACTTGGCATCACAACTTTAAATTTCAGTCCAAGCTCTTGTACTACCAGCCGAGGGGTCAGCGTTCCCATTGAGTAGCCATGGGAGTTTTCCACTGGTGACTTCAAGCTCCCCAGAGCTCTTCCACTCCAGCCTCCTGGTTCTGCAGCTGCCTTTACCGTGCCAGGGAGCAGGGCACAAAAGAGCTGTACTGAAAAGCCAACAGAGGTACATCAGCATTCTTGAACTCCTGTCTCATCCCGGGTAGTCTTCTTGAGCTGGGTTTCCTGGCTAAAAGAGAGCCTGGATAGAGAGCGTTGGCTCGAGCTCGCTTGTTTCTTCTAGTAAAGAGCTCCCATGTACCCTAGGCAAGCCTGGATCTTGGCTTCTCCTCTATAAAACTGTGAGTAAATGTCCTGCCTTAACTCCGAGGGATCGGGGGAGGATCAGCAGTCTGAATCCTGTGACAGGGCAATGCCAACACGTATTCAAGTGACACCTGTACAAGCCCCAGTCACAGCGGGAACATCCACGACGCGAGCAGGTGTGCTCAGAAAGGAGGAACACAATGAAAAGCAAAAGCACGGCACACTCGGCTTCCTCCGGATAACAGAACCCAGCGATGAGACACAACAACAAAACCAACCAACAACAGACTGTGCCAGCAAAAAGGAAGTGCCGGGGTGAACGAGAATAAGAAACAATATCCAGCAATTAACAGCTGCAGAAAGCAAAAGTTTTCAGACAGGATTTAAAGTTGTAAGAGTCAGCAAAACAAAAGATGTGAGACAACATGGGGAGTCACGGAGAGACGAGGCACCAAATTAACAAAAAGAGGAACAAACCGTGGAAAAACACTTGTCAACAGATCAAAAGAGTGAACAGCAAGGATTGGATGCAATAATAAGATTTCAAAGAATATAAAAGACCTTGAACATCAGCTCTTTCACACTAACAGCAGCACACCGAGGTAACTTAGACATTCACTGTTTGCATTTTCATACCAACAGTCCCCCCATCGCAAGGATGTCAGAACACAGGGAGCCTAACACAAACACAGGAGCGATACCCAGGCACACATTAACTTGCCTTAGCAAGTTTCGCTGCTACTCCGAGAGTACCACTAATGTTTAAGCAGATATTTACTAGGGTTTGACCTGCCTTGCCAATCGCGTCACTTACAACCATGCAGCGCAGGAGCTGTTTCCAGTGGCAAAGGTTTTCAGGACATGCCACAAAGTCACTGAAACTCCTGCAGCTCTCCTACACACATCAGAGGGAACCACGGCACCCTCGGGACATGTCGCTGCAACCGAGCTACATGATGGTTTTAAAAAATGTATCAACGTAAAGAAATGCATCAGTGTATCTCTGTCATTCTGCGCTGAAGCTTTCCCTCCTGGATTCCAAAAGGGTGTTTTTAAGTGGTCACGGGTAATAAAAAACTGAAACAAGCAGCGGTTCGATGAAGTAGCCACAGCTAAAGTACATCTTTCCACCCCGCAAGGAGAAAGAGCTCACGGGAAAATCACCCCCATGAAGCTAAACATCTGATAATAAATATCTCATCACTGACAACCAGACTGTGCTGGACACAAACCTGAAATAAAGGGATGCACATTTAACGAGCTGATGAGGACGATGACCGAGAAAGCAAAGGTTTTGCCTTTTACGTCTTTGTCAAAAAGTCTCGGACGGGCAATTAAACCTAATTAATTAATTAATTAAAAGGTCAGCTGTACATAAAGACCGTACGAAGGCGTTTGGGCAGGGCAGAGAGCGGGCTCTGGTGCTGCGCTCGGGGCCGGCGCGGGGGCGCAGCCCCGGCAGGA
>VZTA01015727.1:51677-67075 GCA_013398855.1 Mohoua ochrocephala | reverse complement strand
TGAAATAAAGAAAAATATAATAATAAAAGTGTCAATAATAATAGTAACGAAAAGGGAGATAACAAAAAGTGAGAGAGGAATAAAACCTAAGAAAAACAAGTGACACGCAGATGTGATCATCCCCATCCAGCCAGCTCCACACAGTTTATATACTGGGCATGGTAAGATATTGTGTAGTTCTGTGGTATGGAAGATCCCTTTGGCCAGCTGGAGTCAGCTGTCCTGGCCATGATTCTTCTGGCCTTCTTGTGCACCTGCTCACTGGCACAGCCTAGGAAACTGAAAAGTCCTTGACTTAGAACGAACAGTACTGAGCAACAACAAGCCATCAGTGTGTTATCAAAATTATTGATACTAAATGCAAAACACAGCACTGTGACAGCTACTAGGCAGAAAATTAACTATTCAACCCCAAATGAAGACCTCAGTGCTGAAATGGCACAATAAAGTCTCCCTGGAGCCTTCTCTTCTCCAGGGGGAACAGCAACAACTGTGTCAGCCTGTCCTCATAGGAGAGGTGCTCCAGACCCCTGATCATTTTTATGGCCCTCCTCTGGACCCATTCCAAAAGGTCCATGTCTTTCCTGTGCTGAGGGCTCCAGAACTGGGTGCAGCACTCCAGGTAGAGCGGCACCAGGGAGGAGCAGAGGGGCAGAATCCCCTCTCTTGACCTGCTGCCCACGCTGCTTTGGATGCAGCCCAGGACAGGGTTGGCTTTCTGGGCTATGAGTTCACATTGCTGCCTCATGTCCACCTTTCAATCCACCACCACCCTCAAGTCCTTCTCTGTAGGGCTGCTCTCAATCCCTTCATCCCCCATCCTGTATTAGTACCAGGAGTTGCCCTGACCCAGGTGCAGCAGCAGCATTCGGCCTTGTTCAACATTGCAAAGTTCCCATGGGCCACTCCTCAAGCTTGTCCAGGTACCTCCGAGTGGCATCCCTTCCTTCGGGCTTGTCAACTGTACCACTCAGCTTGGTGTCACTTCCAAACTTGCTGAGGGTGTCTATTTTGTTGATGAAGATATTAAACGTACTGGTCCCAGTATGGACCACGAGGGACACAACTTGTCACCAATGTCCATTGGGACATGGAGCCGTTGACCACTACCCTCTGGGTACAACCATCCAACCATTTCCACTGGACTTATCAAGCCCATATCCCTCCAATTCAGGGAGAAGGATGTGGAGGACTGTGTCAAAGGCCTTACATAAGTCTAGATAGAATAGACAGCTCTTCCCTTGTCCACTGATGTAGTTAGTTTAAAGATATTATTTAAGTCTGCAATTCAACCAATTTATTTTATAAATTTAATGCAATATTATATAGTTATTTTCACTGACTGGTATTCTGACAAGGCAATTATACCCTGCTCTTAAGTTGACGCAGTTATGTCCCCGACTTTAACTGACTCTCTGACCATAATAACTTCTTCCCCACCTATGGCTTCTTACAGATTCCTGATCTTCACTTCAAAAGATCAATGTTTCATTATTGCCTCCGCCCAGGACAATTATCTACCCATTTCTGACTTCATTTCTCCCACTTTATCTTCCCTTTGCTTTTTTCCAACTATTATGCATTGAATACATTGCCTGCCCTCCCTCACTGCTGGCCCTTGTCTCACCAAAGTCAGACAAATCTCTTTCCTAATTCTCAGTACAAATCTTTCATGCCTACTGCGTTGAATTCAGGAGGCAAAGAACAGAATTAAAACCCAACGGCTAGGCAGGTTATGGTGTCTGCCAACCATTGTGCTACTCCTCAGCTCAGTGCTGCCCTGTATTTGAACAGTGATTTCCATTAGTGACACCACCCCCAAGGGCCAACTTAATCTAACTCATCAGATCCTAGGGAATGCACAGCTGTTCCTGGGCTCTGCAGTGCTGCCCTGCCTTGACCCCTGTCCTGGGAAGGTCAGTAGAATTGGGGACCTAGAAGGCTTCTCTCTGCCATCCCAAATCTTTTAACACAGAGTAGAACGCAATAAAAACTTGCCTCTGTATGCTGCATACAGTTGCTGCAAAGCAAATTATTCAAGAAGAGTATAGAATAGTTATCTAAATATTTCATTTTACCAGAGTAAAATAACCCATGGAATTCATAATTAATACAATTATGAATTATATACTGTAGGTCATTCCAGTTGACAAAGAAGATTTTAAATAATTTAAGACAACAAATCTATGTATAGCCATTAGAACACACGAATTAGCCCTTCATTTGAATGCATTGCTCAGCCTTATAAAGCTACACAAAACATTTGTAAAGAAACGGAAATATAAAAACTCGCATATTTTCCCTTGCAAGGAGCACCAAACAAGCAGAGACTTGAATTATAAGTGAGAGCAGTGACATATGCTAATAGATTTGTCATCAGGAGATAATGCAATGCCATTATCTCATTTCAGATTCTAGCAACTGCATGTCATGGTAGGTAACACAAGCTGCCTCAATGTCCCAGAAAAAGAACCCAGAAGGAGAAAAAGAATTTGCAAGACTATGGCTCACGGGTATATCTCACCCATGGCCAGCAATGTCTATTTTAACTTCGTTGGATTTCATGTTTAATGAGCATCATATTAAAGAATGAGTAACTTGACTCACTAAGTCCTCTCAACTCTACTGAGAAGGAATAGGATTAGCTGAATCCTATTATGTTTGTATAATAAATATGCACCAGGAGGAAAGAATGCTGATTTCTAAGTGTAGAAACTCAAAACTGTCAGAATTACAACAAAACTTGACAAAAAAAAAAAAAAAAAAAAAAAAAAAAAAAAAAAAAAAAAAAAAAAAAAAAAAAAGCCTTTCATACAGCCTACACAATCCCTCCTTTAGGTTGCATCTAATAAAAGCAGTTCTGGCAAACATTGAAGTAAAAGAGTAACTGAATTAATATATATTCTCACTAAAATCAATTGCATTAAGCACAGGTAAAGATCTGCTCTTCACACAATAAAATTAAAGACAGTTTTCTCTTTAGTATTTGCCTTAATGGCATTGTTGTTCATTTAACATTAGTACAACAGTCTAAACCATAAATACACGCATAATATGGATTAAAACTTAAGCTACTCTAAATGTTCTCCAGAGAAATTTGTAACAATTTACAACAGCTAAAGACCTTCCTCACTGATACCTCTACTATATGTTTATCTCTGTCTCTTAAATAATGTATGTAATTATGTACTTATCCAATGGAGTGGAATGACTTGCAGCAATTCTAGTCTGCTGGATCTATAGGAGTTCAGTTTAATATATGATAAATATAGGTTCTACAAATTTCTTTACTTACTGTGTAAATGTGTTAACATCAGCTATTAGAAAATAAAAGTTCATGGCATTACAAGTAGAAAAAAAGCAGATGTCAGTGTCTTTGTCGGGTTTTCAAACAGAAAACTCCCACGTGGATGGCTCTGCTGACTCTCAGATGAGGTTCAGTGATAAAGTAAATCCAGCTTTAGGGTTCCTAGCAGCAGATCAAAGGTGCCATACCATAAGACACAAAGTGCTGATCCTGTTCTAACACACATTGTCATTTCAAATATGTCAAAATATTTTTGGTAGCTTAATTATAATGGGAGGCGCTTTTTTTCACCCAGGTTAGGCATTGGCAGTCCCGGTATTCTTCTCCAAGTCCAAACTGTCTTAAAAGCCGCATAAAATCAATAGAGATTACTCTTACTAAATCAGCATAAATGCAGTTGGGTACCTCCTCTGGATCAAATACGAGCTGTCAAATGACCTGAGAAAGCACAAATCTGACAGCAGGAAGCAAGTCACTCTTCCTTGAAACCCCTCTTGGACAAGCTTAAACTGTGGACTTGAGCCATCCCACTCATCTCCACTGAGCTACTGACACGAAGTACCAGCAGGCTGAGGTCTCACTGCATAAACAATGGCCAGCCTTGAAAGGATCCCATAAAGGAAAAGTAGTTTTCAATAATCAATTTAAACCATCATTTTAAAAAACCTCACCAATTCTGCATGATTGACAAAACATGGGATTTGGAAACTTTCTCAGATTATAACAGATTTGGCCATATTTAAATATAAACATGGGTTTTCAGACACCTGAACCTGTATGCAGGAAAACTAAATCGAGCCTTGATTTCAGTGTGTTTATCATAACTCAGACTGAGTTTTTCCAATGTCTCAAAATTTTAGTACCAGTGATTTAAAAATCGTAAAATGAAGTTCATTAGAATAAAAAAGTATTGGAGTTTCCATTCCCATTTCAAATTTTACTCATTTGATACCAATGCAATAAGGAGAATATTGCTGAAAATCAAAATGATAAATTATGTTCATTTTTAATTAATTAATACTTGGTTAAACATGGATATCTGAAGGCACAAATATGGATCTGTATGTTAGCTGCTAATTACTGAAATCAGTCACTAGTGAAAGCAGATGTGCAGAAACCTTTTCAACATATTTTTCTAATGCAATTTTCCTGTTTTTATTTGTAAATGTCTTTTCTAGGTTCAGTATGAAGAAAAGTAACTTGATACCAATGTCCAGGTCAAATAATAGCATGACAAGAAGCTTTCTCCTTCCTCAGATGATTT
This sequence comes from Mohoua ochrocephala, assembly GCA_013398855.1. Taxonomy (NCBI): domain Eukaryota; kingdom Metazoa; phylum Chordata; class Aves; order Passeriformes; family Acanthizidae; genus Mohoua; species Mohoua ochrocephala. The sequence continues at coordinate 62,504 of VZTA01015727.1, read as the reverse complement.
TCACATTCATTAGCAATCTTGCAAGAACTCATATGGGCTGCAGAAACTATCTGTTCTTCTTTGGAAGTGGTCTACCAGGGCCGACACACAGAACAGTGTGTTAAAACTCAGAACCACCTAAAGGCAGGGTGTGTCTCAAGCCTGGATAAGGATATAACTCTGTGTCCATCAACACGGATGCAGAAAGCTTTGGAAGAATGTTTGAAATCTGTAACACAGTCCCTGCAGCCACCAAGACACAACAGCCACAGTCACTGCAAGTATCAAACCTTGGCCTTGTCTGAACCATCACCAGGTTGTTTCTTGATGAACAATAACGGTTTGTAATAGATTAAGAGGGAAGGAATCCAAACCTTGGATTCCTCAGTATACTGATATATGCTGCTCCAGCAATATCAAGTACCTGCTCTTTTTATGTATGTCTCAGAGTACACCTTGTGGGGAAGTGGGCTGTAAAACTGGTGTGCCCAGTCCAAGGAGAAATGAAGGGGGAGATGCTCCTACAGGCCATGATTAGAGCTGCTGTATCGGTTTGAGCGGCAAGGTTTTGGTAGCGGGGTGTACAGGAATGGCTTCTGAGAGAAGGGGAGAAAAAGTTGCTGTACAGGAGCAATTGCAGCCAGAGAAGAGAGAAGTGAAAATATGTGAGAGAAACAGCCCTGCAGTCACCCAGGTCAGTGCAGGAGGAGGGGAAGGAGGTGCTCCAGGCACTGGAACAGGGATTCCTCTGCAGCCCATAATGAAGGCTATGGTGAGGCTGCAGTGCCCCTGCAGCCAATGAAAGGAGCCACACTGGAGCAGTTCATGCAGAACTTCAGTCGGTGGGAAGGACTCATTTTGGAGAAGTTCATGGAGGACTGTCTCCCATGTGACACACTGCCATACTAGAGGAGGGGAAGAGTGTGAGGAGTCCTCCCTCTGAAGAGGAGGAAGCAATAGAGACAATGTGTGATGAACTGACCACAACCCCATTCCCCATCCCGCTGCACTGGTGTGTTGGAGGAGGTAGAAAATTCAGGAATAAAGTTAAGCCTAGGGAGAAGAGAAGGCTGGGGCAAAGATTTGGGTTTATTTCTCACTATCCTATTCTGATTCGACAGGTAATACTTTTTCTTCTTTTTTCTCCAAGCTGAGTCCATTTTGCCCGTGATGGTAACTTATGAATGATCTCCCCCTGTCCTGGTCTTGACCCGCAAGTCTTTCACTTTTTTTCCCCACTGCTGCCCAGCTGAGGAGGGGAGTGATGGAGCAGCTTTGGTGAGCATCTGGCATCCAGGCAAGGTCAACCCAGCACAGCTGCTGAAGAAAAGGAACTGTGGGCTAAAAAGGAACAAAGTAGTTGCTCTTCCTTTTCTGTCCAACACAGGCAGCTAACACAAGGAAGAAAATACCAAAGTTTTGCTTTATAGACACCTGAAGAATGGGACAGTGGAGTCTGGAGCATGCAGTGGTAATGTGGGAAATGGTTTCTGATAAAAAGTTGAAAGGTAACTGGTCACAAGGCACAGAGAAACTTTATGTCACTGGTTTGTAGTGCCCTGTCTCCTGCCCAAAGTTATGTGAATCTTTTTAAAATCCTAACTCATGCAACTGACAAAAAAATTATCAGACTTTTCCAAACCCTATGTGCCTACCATTTAATCAGGTATTTTTAGCTGGAAATAATATTGGTGGTATGTGGAACCTCTTTCATATCCTTTGCCTGTGGCTTTTAAAAGTCACTTAATGTCTCAAAACAACTTCAACTGACTTAGGAATAGGGAAAGGTCAGTTTTTTGGGGTTTCTTTTAATAGTTAGGAATATATTACTTTCTCATATACAAGTAATAACATCTTAAATATTATGATAGGGTATAGGAGTTATGGTTCTGGGTAATTCAGCATAAACTTTTTCATACCACCACATGGATTTCTCTGTGAAGTCCTAGGATTTGGTCGCCTGCTCACATTTTAGTTGTTTCTATACTAAAAGCCTAAGTTCCCTAAGTAACTGATGAAGAGCAATGAATAACTTCTTATATGGCAGCAATAAGGAGACATAAATGGTAGATCTCCAAGGAGACCTTCAGATCTTTGGAGTCCTTTAATGGTGGTGTTACTGAAGTGCTTATCTAGGTCATTAGAATTTCTGTATCTTACAGGTTACGGAGGAAATGCTTCTAATGCCACAAGGACTCGATAACGACTGCAGTATCATTTTCCAATTTACTGTGAAGCTGTATTTTAACAGAGCTATAAACACAACGTATAAGTTAAAACCTATTGGAAAAATGAAAAGTAGGTGACGTTTTGAAGATCAAGGCAGCAATAGGTAATATTCTTGAAAAGACAGCTTGCTAAAGACAGGGAATGTTGAGCAGATAATATACCAAAACAATCATAAATAACAGTTGTGTGCAGCAAAATGAAGACCATTTCCTCCTTAGTGTCCTCAACTCCAAGTGGCACAAACATACGCAGTTAGAAAATTCTCAAATTGTTAAAGTAAATACAATAAAAATTATTGGCATTCATTCAAGTCCTGGGTTTGTTCTACAAGGCCCTGGTTCTGCATTTGCCCACAACTGGACAGGCTTCTGGACCTGTGAGGATTTATTAAGTCTTTAAATAGGGACCTGATTAGGTGTAAGTGTCCTTCCAAAGAACCATCACTCGGAAGACTGGAGCCCAAACGGGAACAAAACACGACCACTGAAAATAGTGTGAATGTCACAATGTTGTAAGATTATTCCATCAGCACTTTTATTGCTGCTACCAAAACCTACACTCTAAAAACCAAGACACTATTTTATTACCCAGCTCCTTCAATCATAGGCGCATTGAGACTACTATGATTTTATGCTGCATGCACCTGAGCACAAACAGACTGATAGAACACATTTTAAATAAGCAGCAGATACACTGAATAGCAGTAAACACCAAAATCATTGAGACTGATTAGACCTTAAGTCTACACAGGGATGTTGAATCATCTCACATAAGATACTGAACATCTGTGTGCCATTATTCAATATGTGATTGCATATTTTAAGTGTATAAGCACTTTTCATTATTAGTTTCTGCTGGCCTACTTGTGAATTGTTGGCCTAAACATCAAATTTATTTCTCAGTTTTTCTTCATAAAAGTTATCAAGTTCCTTCATTAATTAGTTTTTTTATTTAATAATGCTGTGATGTAAGTAGATTTCCTATAAGAACACAAATTTATTGAAAAATAAACTGGAAATTATGAGAATGGGTCAATACATCTGTGGAAATTTTTGGTGCTTCATAATATATTTTATTAATGAAATACTTTCTTCAAGGAAATTAATAGTACTAGTAGTAATAATAATAATAATAATAATAGTAATTCTAAATAAAACAAAGGACACCATAGACATAGAATAAGCAATTAATTGAATAAAAGGGATTCAACAATCCAGACTTGTTAATGACAGCACTGTAAAAGACCCTAATGGGTCTCACTTAATTATGGATGAGTTCAATAATGAAAGCAGACAATTTAAATAATTATACAGAAAATGAATGAAAACCTAATTTTGAAGCACACACCACACACACCGGAGCAAAACAGAAGCACTTCACTGAAGAAAAAGTTGAATGAAGTCAAAGAATTTTTAATACAGCTTTTCCTTTTGCAGCTGAATTGAATGCTTTAACAAATCTTTCAAAAAACCAGTCAAAAGTTTTTGTCACAAATAGGAATGATGCATCATAATTCTGTTAAACATATCCTTCAGAAAGAGAAGAAACAAAAGTTTCATTTATGATGGCTATGGTGAATATCTTTCCTGAGAAACTGTACCATTAGAAAGCTGCTAGTGTTTCTGTGCTTTCAAAACCATTCTATTTAGACAAAACAATGTCTGAGTCATTTTCCCTGTGTATCTATGCTTCTTGCCTCTCCTAGTACATTATTTGGGACATTTTTATCTCTAGGAATATTGAGTGAAACAGGTTTAATTCTGAAGGAGTGTCTTTCTCTCCTGTAGCTTGCCTGTATTTCATTTCCCATTTGATAATATTCTCTTTCTGAAGGTAATACTAAATCCTGTTTTACGTAATGTGAAGATAATACTAATGGTTTTTTCTCCCCACTCCCCAAAAGATAAGGAACATTTTTGTCTGTATTTACAGAGTTTTGGCCCTACAGCGGGGACCCTGGCCCACAAAGAGACATGTTAGCTGTTATGATCAGACACATAATGCATGCAGACACACTCTGCCCACCTTTATCCTCAAAGCACTGCGTATTCAGTCTGCTGTTAACAGCCTCCCCCAACTCTCAGGTTTGCGAACCGCACAGTATGACTTTGTTGACATGAATTCTTTTAATCCAACTCAGTCATCCCTACTCCATGGGTTTTTGTGATGGACACGGCCTTAAGCACAAGGAACAGCACTTTCACCTTTAAAAGACTGCAGAGTGATGGAAAACCATTCATTCTTCACCCTGTCTTATTAACAGTGGACGAGTCAGAAAGGAAGATATAACAGGATACCAAGTTGGAAATTATTTTGTAAAAGGCACTTTCCAAGTTTTCCACATGGTGTCAGTGGCTCCTCTCACTTTTTTGCAAGGAAGAAGTTAGATTAATACATTTCCACACTCATCTGTGGTGTCACATTGCAACTGTACATTGTGTAAATACTACTCAGGTGATACTTTTATCACTGATACACCTTAAAAATTGTTATGTTTGCACTTTAAATGAAGAATTTGTTATTATGTGTTTGACTAAACACTTCTCTTTAGTGCCTTCCTCTTAACGAAATCGCCTTATAACCTAAGATAGGCAAACATGCAAAATAACAACTATCCTTCCTTAGTAATACCAGCCTAGAACTGAACAAACCTTTTATCCAACAGACAATCCATTGACAAAAGCACTACCCTTTTCACGCACCCAAGAAGTCCAAAATAGATGTTTTACTTTAATTGCCCTAAATCAATAGACTGTCTTGCAGAACATTCTTATTGATTTATGACTCATGACATATATTACAGCCACAGCTATTTTTAGTGTCTCAGTAAAAAAGAATTACGACTTTGTTCAGAACACAAGCAGTACAATAATATGTGCATTGCAAATGTTAAACTTGAATTTTAGATTTATTTCTTATTGAAAATGAATTGACCTTGGTTTCTTTACATAAAAAACCACAAGTTGCCTTTTAAAACTAGCATTTAAAGTGTCATTCAGTGAATATATTGCACCTTTATTACGTGAACTTTCAAGAACTTGGATGAAGAGGAAGACAAGAGGATTGCAATGTCATTTACTGCTCCACCTGCATATGGCACTGTGCTCTGTCAACATGTACTAATCCACGTAAATAGAGTCCTGCTGCCACGCTTTCCTGCTGGCGATGCCCAAGCAAGTTTTCCTCTGAGGATAATCTGTAACTGTATCAAGGATCTACCTGGCTATCTGGATGGACAGCAAAACCAGTTTTAACCACAGTCTTAATATGCCCTCCAAAAGGCACAGGTTAATAGCCCATATGCCCTCTTTATATAGTCCTTACTACTATTAAAAGTAGTAATATTACTAAAATGTTCTTTATTCTTGCCTTTAGTCACAGACAGTAGTGACTGAAGAACAATGGTCACCAGACAGCACAGGCAGGAGGGAGAACGTCCTTTCTCATAGATAAAATCTTATTTTTAACAGACTCTAGAGATTCCTGTGAAGAAAGATTACAGGTATGCTTCCTAATGCCTTACTTTTTTTTTTTTCCCCTTTACTTTTCTGTCTTCTGTCTAAGGTAGTGTTCAGTGAAATCTCTGAAATCAAGTACGTTTGGTCACACTTGCCTAGATTTACAAGGAAGACCTTTCCTTAGCCATAATGTCCTTTGGTTTGGAATGCTCTGTGGAGTCAGTCTCCACTACCATAGCACATGAAACACATCTCCTCTCAGGTATCTTAAGATTTCTCATTGCAAACTGCAGAGGCACAGAAAATATAGCCAAAGGGCAGGTGTCAAACTGGTATCCCGCCAGTTACTTCTCCTAAATCTGGAGGCTGTGCTTCCAGGAACAATCCCACTGGCTGTGACAGGTAGGCATTTGTTTTTATGTGAAATCCTTGTGTCATACCGCTTCTGGTCCCTTTAGGAAAGCAAATACTGGCTGTCACGCACATACCAAAGTCGTGCACATGTGCTCCTGTCCTCTCGCACACCCACAGCAGCACCTACTCAAATAGACACAGACAGCTCCAGCTGCACCAAAATGAGCTACAGGCTGGCACTGAACCACTGGAGAAGCTTTCAGGAGAATTGCGTATTTCAGAAGTCTGTACTACCACTAATTTTGGTTTTTCAAAGGCGAATGCACTCTGATTAGAGTCTTCTTCTGTGCATAATATGTTTTAAATAAAACACATATCTTTGCAGTTTCTGCAGCTGGAAATTATAACAGGGGAATCATTAGTACTACTTTTAGTGTACAGAATGTGCTATTACGAAGTATAAATATAACCTACACCTTTGATACTGTATGCAGTACATCACTTTTTACATTTTTTTTTAAATAGACTATCTGTCACTTTGTGAGAACTAGGAGACATAGATTTATGAATTGATAACAGAACACAGAGTATTTTTCTTCTAGGTTAGTGCTGGAAAATCACTTCTATTCATAGCCTGCATGAAAGGAATTAGTGACCTCAATAAGTTACTGAAAAATCCATCCAGTGCTGAAAAGTCACTACTGCATCTATTATTATAATTAGCCTTACCATTACAACACACCAGCACTGGCACATAAAGAGATATGCAGAGCCTGATCTAAAGCCAGTAAAGAAAATATAACAACGCTGACACGTTCTCTGTACCATATCAATGACCATGTATTTATACTTGGTGGCCACATTTTTCAAAAGTAAGCACTTAAAGGAAGGCATCTTAGGCTATATTCACATTTTTCTAGAATTCTGAGCATTCTCCAACTGCAGAATCTGAAGAAATTTAGTACATGTAAAAATCAGGGGTTCATTCAGGAAGGACTGCTGATACTTAATTTGAAATACCTATTATTGAATTGTCAGAAAGTGTCAGTATGTTTTACTTCAGATTTTTTTTTTAAAGAAATTTCTGATGATAAAAATGTGTACAGTATAAATTAACATCTTGAATAATACCATGGAAGGTGAGCTGTATCCTGTATTTCACTGCAGTGTTACCTACTTTGAGGCATTATTTTGCTCAATCTCTCAGGTATATAGCTTGACTTATATTTTGTAACAGAAAATAATTACAAAGCAAACCCCCAAAGTTATAGACATTCCCAAAGGTCCTTGATGAAAGGAATAACTTTACGAAAACTGAGCTGACATTGTTGTGGTGCAACCTTTAAATCCATAACACAGATCAATTAGTCAGAAGGTGGATACCACTGCTATTAGTACAGCTTTCCAGCAAAACTGCTACAAGCAGTGGCACGAAATTTCTTTCAGAGGGAAATGCAAAGTGAGCGTTTAACGATAAATTAACTGTCTAAAGTAAAGTCAGTCTCTCATTTACTTTCTATACCGCTACATATATTTCACTATGGATATGATGATAACACAGAAGAACTGTACCAAAGCATGGATAAGACAAGTGAGGAAGTCACTGCCTTGGAGTACTCTCAGTTATGAATCCTGCGTGACTACAGAGTGAGGAAAAGGACAACAGGAACACAGTGAGAGGATACGTCACACAGATCAGGGTTCCATGAGAAAATATGTGGTTAACACTGCTTCCAGTTTGCTCTCTGCAGCAAGAGTGGAGCAATCTGAAAAAATCCTGATTCCAGGAATTAGGAGAGGCTGTGCAATTACAGTGCACAATATGCAGATCATTCCCCTTAACCTGAAATGTCCATGTTAAGAAAGATGTTAAGATGTTAAGAAATGTCCATAAAGAAAAAAATAATCTAAAGTTTTTCAAAGGACACTGGAATATTCCTATTTTTCTACCTGTTCTGAGGGTGAATGGACAGATAATAGTTTGAATTAAAATGAAATAATATGTAATATCTTTTTCAGCTCATTATGCAATCACTACCTAAAGTACACTAGGATAATAAAGAAGAAATCTACATGATTGTAATCTCATTTTTTTGTCTGTGCAGCTCTGTACACTCACTGTGTGCAGCAGAAAAAACATTATTTTTGAGTGTGTCCTAAAGCAGCATCAATTTAGAATAGCACATACATAGGATGTACAATTTTACATTCCCCCTGTGTTTTCAAATGGAAGCAAAAGAAGCACACCAAAGAAGAAAATGTGATTCACTAAAACCAGATGCTGGTCTTAAAGAGCTCACAACTTACACAGTAGGTCTTGCAGGCAGTGAAGGCTATAATCTATCTCAGGATCTTGGGAAAGGAATAAAAATCAAGGTCTCTGGAAAGAGAGCTTCACATCTTTGGAATGTATTTTCCAATTTTAACAAGCTGAAATTTACTGCAGAAAATACACCAGGGCAGCACAAGTTTTCATATAACGAAAATATGAACAAAAAGCTAGTATGCTAGATTATTGACGTGGTTGGATCTGCATTAAAAAAATAGCTTCTCTGAAGCTGGGAAAAAAAAAAAAGGCATGTTTCAGTCCATTTGTGCTGTAAAACAGAGTACTCAGGAGCTAATAATACAATGTGCTACTGCAGATCGTACAGTCAGATTATGACTTCCCCTTACGCATGGCTGAGCTGTTCCTCTCACTAGTACTTCTCCCCAAACAAAGATGGATGGCTTGGAAAGACTGGGCTTGGTGTTTATCTCAGATAAGTGTAAATCAGGAAAAACTACAGCAAAGTCAATGGGATTACTGTACTATAAAATGGATGGCAGAGCAGGACGCGGCTTCCTGCCTGCAACACACAAAGTGGCATTTTAAAGACACACTTTTAATTCAGCAATTTCTTTTGCTAATCTGGGATCATTTAAAGATTTTTTTCTCCCCTCCCCCAAGCATGACTGTGTGACACCTCACTTCCTTGCTTTAAATGCCCCAAAGTCTAATTTAGCATCGCTGAAGCTTGGTTAGCTCATCATCTGCCACTGAGCAAACCTCTGCCTGTGAGGTGCCCCCAGCCTGGCCCGGGGGCCACATGCTCCCACTGGCACTCCAGATGGAACCTAACACAGCATCAGCAGTGCTCAAAGATGGTTCTGTGTCCGGTCCCCTGCACAGCAGCAAGGCCAGGGAGTGGCAGAGGACTCTGTCATTACCTGGATGTATTCCTCTGCTGGGTTGGGCTTACAGGAGCTGAGGGAAGAAGGAACATTGAGGGGATTTTAGTGAAGAGCATGGAGTGGCAAGAGGGCTGTGACACAACTGGCATTTCAAGTGCAGTGAACAAGGAAAAACTGTATTTTCATATTAATGACATTTTAGAGAAAGGAAACAGGCAAGAGAGACAAAGAAAAAGGCATATTTCTGCTTCCAGAAGAGGCTCCTTCCTTTTAAAGATGTGGCACAGAAGAGAAAGAACCACTGCATTTTCTGCTAATTATCCTATGTGTCCACTGTTCTGCTGCCTGCAGCACTGGGATGGGCTGGCACCAGGGGTGTGTTCTCATCTTTAAATCATCTTCAAATCAAGATGCAAAGCCTTTCATAAAGATACGCTCAAATTCTACCAGAGGTTCTTAGGGCTAATAAGGTTTGCTAATATAGTGAGGAAAAATAATTCCCTCTGCTTTAGGGATTATCAGGCGAAATTCTGTGTTTAGAGGAATGCGTAAAGTTGGACTTCTTGATCAGAATGGTCCTTCCTAGCTATAAATATCTATGCAGCTATCTCTCATGATCCATCTAGAGCATAAAGACCAAATAATGCATTTTCCTGATTTAAGATTAATTGATAAAACTTTTCAAACAGAAATTATTTAGTCTTTGAAAAACAATAGATATTAGAAAGCATCTCATTTTAAAATGAGTAGGAAAATGTATATTGAAGATTGTTGCTTGAAGTTCTCAAAGCAGAGAATATAAAAACCCCAAAGAATATAACATAATATTTGGAATGAATTAGTTAGCAGGCATTAGAACTTATTTTCATGTTAACACCCCATTTTGGCAGTCATGGCACAGGCTTTCCAAGAGACAGAATACCATAACTTTAAAGGAATTGTACGTTCTGCAGTACTAAAGAAAATGTGATGTTTACTGAAATCAAACTGTGCATTGATCTATGCAGTCATCTGAAAAGGAAGAATGGTCTTGCAAATAGGGTGGGGTAGGGCTGGATAAGACAGGTTAGGATAGAAATGGAACTGATACTACTAGTTTGTGCCCATTTCTGTCACTTGATGCCATGCATGTGCAGGACTTTCAGCACTATCATCAACCCAATTTAAAAACGTAAAACCTTAAAATTGGAACTTATTCCTAGTCAGACAGAAAATCTGGGCAATGCTGAAGACTAAGCCCAGTCCTCCAAGTTCTGCACCTGGGTCCCTATTCTCAACAGGTTGATTTCTAGAAATACATTGTAGTGGAACAATCTTCGGTGCTAAATACAATTCTGAATTTTGGATGAGACTTCAGAAATCACAGTGTTTCTGCTGAGGTCCTGCAGTATCATGGTAGCATGGGCTTTTTTGTAAGATGTATTTAATGAGGGACTTTATGGATTCTTTCTGGTCTTATGGGAATGTACTTGTGTCTCTTTGCAAATGAATGAACAATGAGAGCTCAGCTTTACAAAGTAGTGGATATGAACAATACTGTATTTATTTCCTAGGGAAAGGGTACATTTCATTTCCTTCCTTCCTTCCTTCCTTCCTTCCTTCCTTCCTTCCTTCCTTCCTTCCTTCCTTCCTT
>VZTA01015727.1:0-51624 GCA_013398855.1 Mohoua ochrocephala | reverse complement strand
TGTTTCCCAAGAATTGTCCACAGTTTATTGAACTCCCTGCACATAAAGTATTAATAAAACTATAATGACATCTCTCTTATTAGCCAAGGTTAACAGTATATGGTCTCTAAAGCTCAGCACACAGCAGAATCAAAGCCATGTTCACCTGTTGGGTTATTCCAGGCTATAGGCCAGTTTGCATCTCCCCTTAACCATCACTGTAATTTTTAATTCTTCACATGTGAACTGCACCCTGGGACCTCATCCTGTATGGGCACATGCAGTGCTTGCTGACTTTAATGATCACACCTTGCTGCTTCCCTTTTCCTGTGCTGTGGGCAATGGCTCACATGGCATCTTGCCCAGGGAGCTGGATGAGTGTGGAGGCTGCCATGCCTGCCAAGCCCCAAAACATGTTTGAGAGGAGGGCAGTGGAGCCAGCCAGGACTCTGGGGTCTGCAGGCACAGGTGGGCACAGTCAAAAGGGAAACAACCACTGGTGTGAGACTGGGCTGTGTCCTGTGAAGGAACACGTGACAGTGTGCTGTAAGAAAAGGGTTTTGTTTGTGTTAAGATAAGGACAACATATGGCTTGGTAATTGCCTTCAAATCCACTCCTGACTTGGCAGAGTTTAGCTAAACCAAATCAGTCTTTTGGAGGTTAGGCCAAGAGCTGCTTCAATTTCACAGGCCATGTTGCATTTCATATGATACCTATTTATAAAATCCTAGCTACATTTGTAAAGTTAGTGTAGAAACAAAACTTCTGGAGAAAAATCAACTTTACAGGAGCCATCTGTGTCCCTTCCCCCCTTTAAACGCGGATCACAACTTTAGCAAGTTTCTTAGCTCAGTATGAACCATAATAAAACTCCAAAGCTGAAGGCCTCCAAACTTTTGTTGACATTTTGTCTAGTGAGAAAAGACAAATTCTGAAGTTTTTACTAAGAATATGTAGGGTTTCTGAAGTGATGTTACTTCATGTTATTTTATTGGCCAAAGAGTTTGCTCTAGAATTATTCAATTCAAAATTGTTCCGGTGTATCTGGTATAAAAGCAAGAAACATCTAATCATCCAAATCCGTTCTCATCTACAGGCTAGGGGCTGTGTGCAGAGATGAATGCTGTTACCAGAGATACTAATCTGAAGTCATTGCTCTCAGAAGATCTGACCAAGCAGTTATGTTTTAGACTGGGATTTATGTACACATCATGCTCTTCCCAGCCATATTTGTCTGCTCTGTTTTCTTATTAGGGTGATGAGGTGAAATGTTTAAACATTCTTTCTTTGTGAGAACTTCATAGAACATGACTTTAGGATTTTTGCATATCCCACTTAGCTGTCTGCCTGCAGTAACAAAAGTACAGGGCAGCGAGAGAGGAAAACTGCTTACGTGCATGCACTTACTGTCATTAAAAGGGTCGAGCAGTTTTCTGCAGTAACTAGAACTTGAAAAAAACAAATAAACCATTTATCTGTCTAAAATCAAGCTCATGCTATTTCTGCAAAGTGCTTGTTAGATCCCTGATGAACCCACTGAGCGGCTTTTGGTTGTAACGTACTGTGGCCCCTCTTTTAGGAAAAGGCAATTGAAGCAACTGCTTAGAGCTTGTCTGATGGCTGCATGATTTTCCATTAAATAGACACAATGACCACCCCAGCTTGAGGATGTCATCTCTATGATGCCACTGGCATCTGCATCTGATCTTTTTGAAATCTATATGAATTCTATCACACAAATTCTCTGCTGAAAGGACTAGCTCTCTCAAGAACAAGAGGCTAGAAGGGGGAATAGATTGCCTTCCCCATTTGCCATCAAAAATGAACAGGAAATTCTTACCTTCTGACAGCTCTGAGCAGTTCAATAACTAGACTGATTTGTTATTACTGCTGCTATTCCTCCAGAAAAAGCCCTTTGCCTCACGCACCTTTTCCCTTTTCTTTCTCTATTTAAGTAAGTAACAAATGAGGAAAATAAGCCTTAAGTAGGAATGCCTGATCTGCAGTGTCAATATTACTAGGAGCACATATTTATCTACTGCATTGTGCTGGCATTTATCCATTAGAGAACATTAAGGAAGAGATCTGTGCAAGCCTGGGGAATATTAAGTCCGCAGGCAGCCAGACCTATTCAGCCACAGACTGGCAGTGGCAATTACAGAGCTGCCTCAGGTGAGGAGCACTCATTTAACTGAGCTCCCCGTACCCTGTGTGCAGCTTCACAGGGATCTCCAGACATTGAGCATCTCTTCATCATGCCCGTGCAGCTGGCAGCTGTTAAAACAGGGATGAAATGGCCTTCTCTCTGTGACCTTTTGGCATTCTTGTTCCACTGGTCCTCTTACCCTTGGTTATGCCTTAAACCTAAATCTAAGCTGTCCTTGGGATCTCCAAAGCACCTCTTAGGTTGGCAGCTGCTGTTCAGTGGAAGAACTGCCTCAGTACCTCCAGCAGAGAGGGGTAGATGTGCGCACAACGGAAAGAATACCAGCCAATTGCTGAGGTTTTGCAGCCTCAGGAAAGTTTTGCTTACTAAATGGAGTCATATTCTCAGCCACAGAGCTTACATGAACCCTCAAGCACACTGGCTAATGCAGATTTTCTCTTGTCCAGTGCCCTTCCTGCCCCATAGATCTCCACGCCTATGAATAGCTAATGTATTTCACAGGAGCAGCCACAGAAAGATAAATTAATTTAAACATTAGCAAGGATTCCAAAGAAAGAAATACAGTCAACAAGGCAGAAATTCACACCTCAATCTTCTGTTTTCCAGCACACTGCATGCTCACCACCCCTGAGTTTACCCCACCATCCTGCAGGCAGTGCCCTGGCAGCCAGGAGGGCGAAGCGTGCCCTGGGGTGCATCAGGCACAGCATCACCAGCCAGGCAAGGGAGGCGATTGTCCCGCTCTGCTCTGCACTGGGGTGGCCTCACCTCGAGTATTGGGGGCAATTTTGGGTGCCACATTATATAGAAAAGATACTAAGCTGTTAGACAGTGTCCAAAGAAGGGCAACAAGATGGTGAAGGGCCTTGAGGAGAAGTCGTATGAGCAGNTGGTCTGCTCAGCCTGGAGAAGAGGAGACTGAGGGGAGACCTCACTGCAGTTACAACTTCCTCATGAGGGGAAGAGGAGGGGCAGACACTGATCTCTTCACTCTTGTGACCAGTGACAGAACCTGAGGGAATGGCCTGAAGTTGTGCCGGGGGAGGTTTAGGTTGGGTATCAGGAAAAGGTTCTCGCCCCAGAAGGTGGTTGGGCACTGGAACAGGCTCCCCGGGGCAGCGGTCACAGCACCAGCCTGACAGAGTTCTAGAAGCATTTGGACAGTGCTCTTGGGCACATGGTGTGACTCTTAGGGATGGTGCTGTGCAGGGCCAGGAGTTGGACTCAATGATCCTGATGGGTCCCTTCCAACCCAGCACATTCTATGATTCTGTGGGATTTCTTTCCACTCTCCTTTTATCCTAACCTAGTATGAATTGTTTTAACTCCTTTTTTTTTTTTTTCCCTTGTAGGAATATTGCTCTAGTATAATTCTGTTATATACAAATCTATATCTTGCAATTTAAAGTTGTCACTAGGGAAGAGTGTGCAGAAATAGCCACTATTTTTTCACAATTAAAATTTTGAAGTCAGTATTTCATTACAGGTTAGGAAAACAAGGGGCCTTTAAAAATCATTTTGCATTTTCCAATCTTGCTGACTTGCTGAGTTTTCCAGCCCGAGATCTGATGAATCAATACTACATTATTACCACTAGCACCTACAAAAATATAATTAGAATGCTAAATATTATTTCAATGCTTTGAAAATCTCATATCCGTTTCAACCAGCTGCCAGCTCATGAGAAGGAGGTGGCGACTTATGGGGAGAGCAGAAAGAGCAGCAAATTTCTCGAAGTAGCTTGGAATGATTCACAGGAGAGCAATAGTGGGAATTGCAGGGCTCACAAATGATGATCAATAGACAATCTTGAGAGTGAAGTCCTTTGTGCAGCCACAAGATATCTATATCAGCTGTGGGAGTGCTCTGTGTGAAGCCATGAAGCAGAGTGTGAAGATTGGGTCATGGTCTGAAAATGGTGTGAGGCCCATTGGACGGTCCTCTGGACACACTGTACCAGTAAGCAGCACAGATGGGCTGTGTAAAGCTTGCTGTATTTCTAGACAGGTAGGCTAGATTCGAGGCATCCAAAGTAAGCGTGCTGATGGCCCTGTGTGCTTCTGCAGCTGCATCTGGCCAGCCTGCAGAAACTGAACTCCCAACGATACTAAAAAAATTTGTTGTAAGATTTTGCAAGGGCTACAGACCCATTTCCTCAGCCATTTGTCCCTTTTTAATGTTTGAATGCCTGTAGAAATGCTGTCAGTTAACGCTGATTTGAGTCTCACTGCAGTCTGTCAGAGTCCCTGCAGCCAATGTATGGGAAGCAGTGTTTGCTTTGGATATCACCATATCCAACTTGCACACATGAAACAGTGTGAGCTGCTGTGAGTCTAATTTCCCCCACTGTTTCCACATGCCTGAAGATGAGTGGGATGGTGGCCTCCTTTCCACATTGCTGGAAAGGAGATGGTAATCCTTCTTCCTCTGGCCAAATGTAAACCGACACTGCTTGAAAAGCCTCCCCTCTAGCAGGAAGCATCCCTCAGTGCACTAAATTAAGAGCCTGGCCCTAAACAGACAGTGTTGACCTTTCAATGCTCTCATACTGTCCTGCCTTTAAGAAATATGCCTCTCCCCCTTTCTCTACTCTTTTTTTCCCCCTAATCTTTATGGTTTCTTTCTCCCTAAGCAGCTTTTTACAGGTACACTGAGGTAGTGAGTGCTACTGTCTGCTCCAGATGCAGCTTCTCTGAGTCAGGCAGAGGAGCTTCAGGCAAAGGTTCAGCCTCCTAATAAAGCAAGTATATTCTAAGATAAGTGCTGCATTAGGAATTGTGGATTTTCTCTTTTCCAAAGTTGATGGTTAATACAGAAATTTTGTAGGATTTTTTTCCAGCTAACTTTGGAGAGAAAATGCAGGGGAAGTTTTGGGTTTGGCCCTGAAGCCTGAATCTTCCTAATCCTACACCACAGGTCCTTGAATATGTTGTCAGGCTTAAATATTAATTTCAGATAGCAGAGAACTGTGGCAGGGCCTCATGTGGATCCCTGAGTGTGGGACTATCTGACTTAGCAGACTTCACAGAGAGGGAAGAAGTTCCCTAATCACCGAGACCAGACCAGCACAGTGGATCACAGCTGCCTTGCAGACAGCTGGCTGAAGGATGGAAATGTTTTATAGAAGTCATATATAAACGCTGCAAGAACAGAGTTGGGCCAAAAATTATTTACGATTTATTAAAGCTGAAGGAAATTTCCATACCAGAACATAGGAATAAACAACCAGAGCCTCCAAAGTGAGCCTAGGAGGTTTGGGAAGCATCAAGAAAGGGAAGGCTGACCACTTGCTTATCTCCATTGCAACCCTGTGCAATGCAGCAAGAGTTCAACTCAGGGCAGCAAGGAGCTGGCAGGGGCAGGTTTCACATGGCAGCACACTCAAAGAAGGCATTTTTGTGCATGTTTTGTTTGTGGCAACAATGATTTATCTCTGCAGTACAGATGTTTTCTAAATTACTACCTTATTTCAAACAACATCCCTAGAAAAGGAGGGACACTCTGGTTCATGAACAATGCTTCAAGTGATCCCCTGCTTGCTCCAATTTTAAAATGCCTAGTCTTTGAAATGTTTGCTATGACTGCAACACTTTTATATGGGAAAAAAATTGTATGGTTGGCTTGTGTGTTTTTAGGAAAGTTCAGATTCCTGGTCTGTCAGCCTGGCAAAAGCCCCCTTAATGAACTCAAGACATCATTATCTACACAAGTTTTTTGCACTGGATGGGTAGAAGACAAGCAGAACATTTCCAGGGTTCCTCCAGAACTGCCGTTCCTATAGACTGTAATTGTTATTTTAATAGGCATCCTACTATGACATTCTCTTTTAAAACAAACCTTTTCATTCTTTTAACAAATGGGCTCCTGTCAAACACTAATCCAGGCACTTTTGTGAGCTGAGTTGGTAACTGGTATTAGTGACTAGACACTTCTGACTGCATCTTAGTGCTTTGTTCCTCATAGGATCTTTTCCCAAGCTGTAAAATGCGATGCCAGATTTAGTTTCTAAAGCCAGAAGAATAACACTAATAGACAGTAAATGGGTGTGAGTTGTCACATACACCAGCATCACAGAGTTAGTGCTATGTCTCAATTAGCAGCAGACTGAAAATCAGTGGGAGCAGACAGTATTCTTTCTGGTTTCCATTGCAGTTCTTGAGCCGTAGAGAAACTAAAAAAGAAGAGTGTATGTTTACTGGTGAGGAGAGAAGCCTGTTACTGCAGTGAGCAGTGTCCCTGAATTAACAGTCATTGCGTATAATACATTTCACAGTTTCTAAACCTCCCTTTCATTCTCCGAAGCAAGCCATGGACAAAAGTGCATTTCCTTTGAGAAGCACAATCATGTCACTGGCAAAGCTGATAAAAGGGCTTCTAACAGCTGAAAAGTTCACTCACATCATCCAAGAACAAAAACTGAATGGCTGAAGTTAACAACAGTGCAAATAAAGCTAATTCTACAAAATATATTTTATTATTATTTGTTTATTTGACCCTTATCTGAGACATTGAGGATGTATTCATGAGAATGCAAAGCAATGAGTTAAATAGGCAGTTGCTATGTATTGCCTATACACATGTATCCTCTTAGGCACTTTTAAATGCATTGATATACCCCAAGACAAGCAGACTAAGCATTAGCGTCCATCCTTCATATCAGACATCCCTGCAATATGACCTGAAAACTGAGAGAAGCAATTATATTAATAGAAAAAAGATTCATGGACCAGTGATCTGTGGTTAAGTGGAACAGTCACTCCCAAGTCTGGGTTTGTCCTCACTTAACTCAGTTCTAATTAAGCACACTAGAAATATCTGTTCAAATTATTCTTAAGCTTATCCACTTTACGGCTTTGTGTAAAAACTGATAACAACACCAAGTCAAAAAATAGCATACTTTCAGGTTTTTGGGGCTAAACTGAGAGCTAAACAAGCCTCGCATAGAAAAATTCTTTTAGCATAGCAGGCTTCATCCACAACTCAAAAGGATCAAAGGAAAGATGCCCAGAGCCTTTGCTATATCCTTCATATAATGCTTTGAAGTACCTATATTTACACGACCACTGTAAACATACAGTGCACGGGTGGCATTGGGCAGGGCTGAGGAGTAACATGCCGTTCATGTCTGCTGGATATATGTTCTCTCTGAGGCTGGGAGGGAGATGCAAAACCATCCACAGTGGCTTTCATAACGGCTGTCATTTCCCAGCTCAGGCACATGAACACAGCAGCCATGCTCCAGCACAGTGCTGAGCCTGACCGGGCTGGGAATGGACATCACCATTTGTCCCTTCCCGTGCGCTGCCGTAACGAGCCCCGTGGGAGCCTGCTCTGGATCCCGCTCCAGTGCCCGCTCCGGGCTGTGCCATGGTGGTGCAGACATACCCAGCTATCAGCACAGTTATCAGCCAGTGCTGTTCCACAAGTCCGGCTCTGGACGGGCCCTGAAAAAAGCTTTTCTGGACTCACTCCACACTGCAGCTATGGCAAATCTTGCTAGGCACCATTTGGCTCTATAAAGAAGTACCTCAGTGTCTCCCTTGCTGCTGAAATTTGACTATATGTACAAATTAGAAAACTGTCCGGAAATACAATTTTCCAACTATTTTAACATGACATTTAAATGATCTTTGCTGATTTTTTTTAGCAGATACCAATATCATTATGATCTTACTCCACTTAAAAGTCCATCTGGGACATATACATACCTCCACTTACTATCCTAAATACCTATGTTTTATTGCTGTTTGGAAAAACTGAATTACATTTTAGAGGAAAATGAACTGGTTACATTTTCCCCAATTTTCTTTGTAACTATCTCTCATTGTATTATCACCTCTTTTTATAACCTATTCATGTCAGCTTGCACAGCATGAAGAAAACAAATGAATGCTGCCAATAGAATATGCCAGCTTATCTGGTGTAGTCCTAAATCTTTCTCATTTTTGAGAAAGTTCATCTTTCAGGTCATAAGGAAAAGGAAAAATAACATTTTTCTCATATAAGAGGCCCAAAGTATGCTCTTTCCTTAGAGTGAGAAATTGGAAACTCACTACTATTTCACTGATTTCTTTTGTTGGTGTCTGTACTCCTAGGCCACTGAAACATAACATTATACCTTTGCCCTTGATCAGGTGTAGCTACATTAACGATAGTCACACAGTAATGGAGGATGAAATAACAAACATAAAAAGTAACATCAAATTGGAGATTTTGGGTTTAAAGAGATTTGAAAGTTATTAACAGTAGAACTTCACATTTTTGTCTTTCAGCATAAATTGATTTTTTTAAAAAAAACCTGTAAACATCATTCCATGAACATCACTATCTTTATATTACTGATATACAGACCAAAAGAACGTCCAATGACTTGCCCCAAGGTCAGAAAACAAGTTAATTGGAGTCAAGGAAAGAGTGCTAGAGAATTCTGATCCACTAATTCAGCATGTGGTTTGAATGCTTCAGACAGTCAGAAAAGCAATCAGTGCATTTGTGATACTGGATTTGCTTGTTTTGATTTAAATTTTTGAGGGCAATATCTTGAAAGAAGAAAGGCGCTGCAAGGAAATGAACACCTTGGTACAATGCTTTACAGACATATGTTAGGTAATTCCTCACTTTGAATATGAATTCAGATACATCAATTAGCTATAAGTTCTCTTCTGAGTATTTTCAACACATTGAGTTTAGGCATAATTGGATTTTTACCCCTGAAACACTTAATCAAGGCTAAATCAAAGAAAAAATTCGCTTTCAGAAGAATTCTGCAATATACAAAGAAAATACTTCTCTATTTGCAAAAGATGTGCCAGCTTTATTAAGTTTCCTTCATTTAGAGACTTACTTGTTTTTCCTTTTATCCAATTAATGCATTAAATCACTTTGATGTGTTGTTTTTTAAATTCGCAGTATCTGCAGTTATAAAAAAGCACTAGACACATCAGTACTAGACCATTCATTTTCCCAAACTCAGGCAACACTATGCTCATCTCAAGTACAGAGATGATTTTAAGGTGACTTGATTATTCCCCCAGTGTTTAAACAAACCTTTCATCAGTTTTAAAGCTACACAGCTGAAGTGTTTTCTTCCCTATAGAGCGAGGGTTTCTGTCATCAAGTTAGCGTGAGTCAAAGAGATCCTGAGGAAAAATCAATGGAGAGCAAGTCTCGCAAGATGAGTGTATTTGAGAAGTGTAATCCTTTTCTTCCATCTTACACGTTTTCCAATACCTTCCAATGCAGAAGAAGCTAACATATGAGAAATCTGAGTGCAATTTTGTTATAAGTAAGCTGTCTACTCCCTACCCTTGCACACCCAGAGGTGGATATACATGGAACTTGCTATGCCCCTCTGAAGTGCCCACATTCTCAGGAAAGATATAGACAAAAACAAGGTGTCAATAGAGTATTCAGCAACAAGCCCTTAAAAATGAGTTTACAAGTATTTATGTAAGGTAGACACCAAACCTTACCTATAAGAAGCTATAATTCTTATTACTGAAAATAAAAACCAGCCACTTTGGAAAAATGCATAATGCATGATCACACACAGTCACACATAATCACATCTCTAAGCGTGTTGCATAGAAGGACTGGCATAGTTATCGATCTCTGTATTTCACTGTCAAAAGATCAAAGGCATTCTCCACCTAGGTATGAATGTAGACTAGATCACTATTAAAAAGAACCCAAACAAATCCAGAACTCGTTGGAATCCCAGCCCGATCTCCAGTGTTGTCTTTGCTCCTAGAAAGCCAAATCAGTGTTTATTCTGTCCAACAGAGCTCAGCCAAGTCACATCTGTCAAGGACACAATAAAAGGACTTGTCTCAAATCCCCAACTTTGCCACAAACATTAATATCTGTGCTTGTCTTGGTGTATTTGAGATCAGTAATAATAATAATAATGATAATAATAATAATAATAATAGTAATAATAATAATAATTTCTTCCCAGATCCAGGAGAATACACTTAGCATAGCATAACCTATTTGTATGGAAAGCTGGTGAGTTTTATTGCTATACAGAGTCTCTGTCAACACATGCTAAATCAAATTTTTACTGATATAACTAAACAGGACACATGGACACACAAACAGATTCCACAACCCGTCTCTACCAAAAGTGGTTTATAAAAACTCCAAAATCAGATGCTCAACCCATGTTTGTCACCTATTGGGAGCTGCTATTCAGTGGAGGTGGTTCAGCTCAGAGAAACTGTTGCATGTCATTGCCATGGCAATGAGGATGTGGCTTCCAGGATGACGCAATCTGATAGTCCAACTGCTCCGTGAACTCCTGTTCTGCCTGGAACTAAAAGCCATGCTGAGAAGGATTAGTACTTTCATTTCTTCAACTGCATGGTTGAAGAAATGAAATGGGAAAAGCTGGGACAGCCTTAATTCTTCATGAGAGGCTTTAGCCTTAAGTAAAACCTCTAGCTAAGGTTATATGAAAGGTTCAAGAAGGAATATTGGGTGTTTCGCAATGAATCTGAAAACGATGTGTCTCTAGAGTTATAAAATTTCTGTCGCTGACTATGGTTAAGTCTTTAAGGAAAACAAATAAAAAATTTATATGAAAACCAGCATCTTTTCTAGGCTAATAAAATGTATTTTGACTCTTTTTCTGTCTTTCTGAGATATGCTTCCATCTTTTGTAAGCCTTTTTGTGCATTCTGTACTTGATGTATTTGAAAAATAAACTTGCTTTATGAGTGACTCTCAGCTTGTGTCAGCACTTTCACAGTGTAAACACAGAAAGCTTTATATAATGTAGATTACGTTTAAAATAAAAGTGTCTTTCTCAAGCTCCCAAGTATGCCTTTTTTTTTTTTTTCATTAACTATATGAATCTTAATGAGGTCAGAATCGCTGTGTAAAGCAGCAATAACAATGAGCTGAGCCATCCCAGTGCCTCCTGTTTCTTCCCACTCTCGTTTTGGACTGAGCTCTGTTTCAGTTGACACGGTCATATATCCAAATATGCTGCCCCAGTAAGGGCTTGGCAATCACATAAAGATAGCACAGTGTAAAGTGCTGGCCACTGAATCCCTTCCTTGTAATTCCAAATTACTGCGTTAATCTTCAGGGTTTTTCCTGATTTCAGCCTGTTTAGAATTGCCTGTCAACAGGAGGAACCGTTTCTACTCATTACTCCAGTTGCTTAACAATCTTTACAGATTTTGTTTTCACAATTATATTTTCTTTTCAATTTGGCTTCTGTACTAACCCATCATCAGGTTAATGCAAAAAATAATAATATCCTTCTTTTAGAAATTACACAGCTTCCTACTATGTCAATCCCTTTGTAATTTTCTAAACAAATGCGCAACATTTTTCTTTCTTATTTCTCCATTTACCACGAGCTGTGTCACAGGTCCTAACACTTTTCTTGGAGTGACTTTATACCTCTTTGATTTCTGTTAGTTTTGAAATCAGCACTCATAAATGTAGGTGTACAATCCTTGGATTGTTATGTTTTGGTTTCTTGTAATTTCATCACATTTCTTTCCTGTCGTATTGGGTTTGCATGACCTGCCAGAACCAATAACAAGTTCACTCGTGGGACATCAGCAGTGGTCAGTAAGCTCCATGGGACAAGAAGCATGGCACACGTTCCTCTTACTTCATGTTACATGTGTGAAGAGTTTTTAAACTTTTTAATTTCCATTTCTAATGTCAGCTACAGAAATCTCCCAGTAACGTTTTGTGTGAGTTTACCAAAATAGCAGCTTTCCAGGGCTTATCTATGCTATGCTCTGTTTTGAAATTCTTATGTGAAAATGTATTTCTCATTAAGAATTCACTGGTCACGGTGGTACTTCTACTCCTCAGTTGTCTCCTTACAAGTCATACATTTCTCATAGGGAAAAAAAAGTGTTCCAGGAAGCTAAATATCTTCACCAAAAAAATGGGAACTAAATGAATTTTCGCTTTGATTGTCTTCAGTGCTGTGGCCAATAAAAATTTTTCATCTGCTTTTATGCATAAATTCTAAGTCACTCATCTCTTTCATGAAAGGCTAGAGCACCCAGTCGTCCATATGTGGCCATTTCTTGCTTCTGTTGTACCTGACTTTAGCCTGCTCTCCCATCTGTCAGTCTCCTCTTGTCACTTCAAAAGCAGAATCTCAAAGCATTCTGGAATGTGGCTTTTTCTCAAGTGACATCTCAGGGTTGAGAGACACTTGTGAATATAGCTAAAAGTTACCACTTCACTCCTGAGTTCAGGCTCTAATTTCTCTGCAGGCGATGCTGCCGGTAAACCGACAAGTGGTTTGAATTCTCCTTGACAGAAGGGTCTAGAAATGTAACAGCCCAGAGTCACAGCAGCTCGGAATGGCCAAAGGAACACTAAAGAGCTAGATAAATATTCAAGAAACAAAAGCTACCTCAGCTACATGGAATAGTTTATTTATGTAATACAATTTATGTCACAAACTGCTATTTTAAGAGCAAGAAATACTTTTTTTTTTTACCACAGTATTGTGGTAAACACAGGATTGTGTTAGCATGGTACCTTAACTGCTGTTTGGAAATCCAGATTTTGTTTTCTGCCTGTCTGGATCTTTAGCTAGGCAAGTCCCATATTGATGTAAAACATGCTTTTGCAATTATCTCTTTCCTTTTTTTTTTTTTATTAGAAGAAATAAACCCTGAAAATTACCAATTTGCTTCCTATCTTGTCAGCTCCAGGAGGAGATCAAAGGATGACTATTAATATAAAGAGTTGTGCGCTCTATAGACAAAAATTATTTCTTCATTGCTGTTTTCCAATACTCAAGAGTTTATTCTAATAGTCTCATGGAATATTAATTTTAATTGTCAACTACAGATTTTCTGAGATCCCTACAACACAACAGTGTAGAAGAAATGGCCTGTATTAATTTTCTAAGAAAGTCCTTTATTGAAAGTCTGGACCAAGCATGGTCACAGAAAGATTGATTTAACTTAATGTTGAAATGTGGAAGCACAAAAAATAAAATAAATATATGTGATGTGATCAAAGGGGTGTGACATTTCTCCTTTAAAGTTAAAATCATGTAAGACTTAATGAAGAACACACCAAAAATCAGAGTTAGAGGGGCTATACCTAGCAAAACGTCAGGCATCCAGAACTGAGTGTGCAGCAAGTACAGAGATCATGTTTATACAAGAGGGTTGTTTCACTGTTCCATCATTACCACAGATACAGCCAGGAGTTCGGAAGAAGACTTGGCATAATGGTGGTCTCACCATCAAGCATTTTTAACAGCTTAATGATCTCCTCCTTTGTGTAGTACACGCCTTGATTCAAGCACCAAGGACAATGCTTGTTTGCATTACTAAATTAGATCTGTTTGACACAAACTGGATGTGCACTGTGGCAACAAAAGTTAAACCAATCTCTATTGTGAACAAAATTTTAAAATAATTTTATTTTTAAAGCATAAATTAGAAATTATTCTCCCCTGTATTGACTGATACATCTAAAAAGCACCCATTACTTAATATTATGACTATGACTTTAAAATAACAAATAAAAAGGAAAAGAATTCAGTAGAAAAAAAATATGATCACGATGCAGCTAGACAGGTGGAAGAGTATAAAGCAGCAAATCTGGCTGCTGGATGAGAGATTATTCTGCAAAATGTCTGTATTTGGGTCAGTGAAGGTGATAGGCCTAGTTAATTGGTGAATAGAGCACAGCACTGAAATCAATGAAAAACATTGATAACAGATGAGAATGTAGTTGGTGCTCCACACATTGAGTATAGAAAAACTGATATGCTTATCCAGGAGATTACATGATACAGTTGCCCATGATTATAGGGGGACTGAATTCAATGGCTCAGAGGTCTCTTCCAGTTCTACACTTCTGAAAAAACTGTACAGGTATTTTAATTAAAAAGAAAACATGCAACCTGTGATACAGTGTTATAACTAGTAATTTCAATGGGTGGTCACTATTTTGCTTCTCATTCGCAGGAAATTGTCAAATAATTTAACTTTTATGCAGAAAGGCTTCAGGTTTGGTCCTTCCTAAGCAAAAAATCAGTGGAAAACTGTAATCTTGTATATGAACCTCTTAGGGTCTCTCTATTGCATATAGATGGATAAGTTCTTTGAAATGCTTTGATACTGCATGGTTTACACTTCTAAAAAATAACCTTTGTACAATGTGCTTTTATGTAAAGAATTCTGAAATCCTCGAACAGTAGAATACAGTTGTACAGCTACAGAACACGTCAAATGTAGAAGCGTATGTTCACAACCCCTTTAAGGCGGACGCTGAATTTCCGTTTGTAAATGTGTACAAATGGTACTGATCGAGATCTGTAGTACCTACTGCATCAGAGGCAATCACTAATAAGTTAATAGTCATCTTAATGAGGAGAAAAAGGAATTATTTGTGAAGGACTAGTAAAGAGGACTAAAAATACCACATGATATTAGTGTGAAAAAAATGACGATGATGAGAGGATTAGGACTAATGGTCCTAGAAATGAACTCTTTTGATTATTTCCTGGAATATCCTCTCAGTTTGACACTACCACCTGGGATGCAGAATACAGTGTCTAAGCAAATAAAATTATTCACCTTTCTTGTGCATATTCGGTCTTTGCCTCTTGCCACTCTAATATAAATTGCAACACTGACTCCTCATTAACCACAATCTACACCTCTTCTCTGATAAACCCAGCACTTCCGTTATTATTACAAACAGACAAACTTTGGCTCACCCTGAAATTTACTGCATCTCTAACTGTGAAAACTGAGAAATATTGGTAGCAACATTTCAGAGACAACTAGCTCTCCATGTTTTTATTATGCATTCCCATGTTTTGGGAAACACTCCTGAGCATAGAATTTAAAGTAAAATAATAAGTACAAATTTTAGCTAAAACAAGTTTTTTACAGTGTAAAAGAAGGTTTAAAACATAATGATTTAACTTAATTTAGTATAATTGTAAAATGAAGCTGATGCTTAATTCTAATCTTCCAGATGAAAGTAAGTGCCGGCACTATGTCAGGAGAAGTTTACAGTGCCAGTGATTTAGAACTAATTCATCCCCCCGCTTGGGAGGAAGGGGCGAACCTCTTCTCTTCTACTGCTAGGAAAATACCACTGATTTTGAGAGAGTAATTGCAGATTTACACCACAGTGCCTCAGATCAGAGTATGGCTTGTAACAAAGCTTCGATGTGTTTCAGGAGCGAAGATGCTTCTTCAAAGACTTTAAGATAAAGCACATGTTTTAGAGCTTTATTTAACCAGGTTTCATTCAGGCTGAGCTTCAAGGAACCTGAGTGTCAAAGGTGACTTTCTATCAAAAACCACAGTTTTCTCTTGCTCTCATATAATATTAAACCACAAAGCACCCAGGATTTTGGACCATTTTTCTCACACTGCTTCCTCTCTGCCTTTTCTCGTAAGTAGGGATGACGCATAGAGGCCACAATGACTGGGTTTCTCCATCTTCACCCTTCCACCCTCTTCTTCCTCAACAGCCTATGGTTCACCAGGATGCTGAAAACCTGCCTAAGAGTTTTTGCCCCAGCGAAAGCCCTGACATCAACCCCTCCCCAAAATGCAGTGGTGGAGAGGAGCCCTGTACAACACACTGGATGCTGGGTCGTCCTGGAGGGAGGAAATTGTGAAGGTGGGACATAGATGTTTTAGGGCAAGAGGGGGATGACATGAGCATCAGGAGCACAGAGAAGAGCCTGGAGTGGAAGTGAAGGCCCCACTGCCCTGAAAACCTTCCCACCTGGGGAAGGAGGCTTTATCACTGGTTTAACTCTCCTTGGACACAATCCAGCTCACAATTATTTTCATTTTCAAGGACATTTTTCTCCTTACTCCTCAGCTTCCATAAGGCAAAACCATCCATTTCTGTTAGATAGCATGGTGTGTCAGTTTTCTGGCATTTGAGTTAAACAGTAACCATAAAGAAGGCTTGTGAGAGACAATAACTGTTCTTGATGTCAAGTCTTTCCACAATGGGGAACTGCTTTTAAATAACTTCTTTGAAGAATAAAATAGAATAGTTTTGTGGTAATTGTTTTATTTCCATGGAGAAGTGAAGGAAAAGCTATTGGGCTTATATTCTTTACCATGACAGCCTGAGGATGTGCATAAATATTCCTGTTTCTGCCTTCATTCATTTTAATTTTTCTTTCTCATTTATCTTAATTTTGGTTTTGGTTGCCTTCCCTGTTTCTCTGCGAATTGTTGGATTTCTTTTCTTTTCGGAGCTTTATTCCAAGCCCTCTGCTCTCAGCTCCTCTCCATGCCCTGTCTTCCTCTGTGGCACTCACTCAGCTTGTTAAACACTCTCCCTGCCATTGACTTCTTGGTGCAGAGAGAGTTGGTTACAAACCTTTGTTGACAATGGCCAATCGTCTCTGTCAGTGTAAGATGTTCACACCAAGACTCAAGGATAGCCATTTTCAGAGAGAGGGTCAGTAATTTTAAGGGCAAACAGAGGCTCTCTCTTACAGACAACTGCACTCAAAGACAAAAATGCATTTGTTCATCAACATCTATCTATTTCAATCCAGTCTCCCCTCACACCTTTGGGGAAGGGTGGGAGAACCCTAAAAAGGATGAACAAATAGGCAAACCAAATCCATATGCAAAGTGATAAGATGAACTGGCATTTCAAAGGCATGCCTGCGAAAAAAAATGGGGGCAAATATTCCTGTAACAGAGAAGAGGTGATTTGACAGAGAATACTATGATCCTAGAAGAGGAGGCACATTCTACGTCAAACACTTTAATAGATGTTTTTGATAGTAATTTCCTGAAAAAGAGTTTATTCTGATTCCTTTTATTTTTTTTTTTCCTTCTTGGATTACTGTATTTTGCCTTTGCCAGGCATGACTCATGTGCACAAAAATGTCTTTATC
Organism: Mohoua ochrocephala; assembly: GCA_013398855.1. Classification (NCBI taxonomy): domain Eukaryota; kingdom Metazoa; phylum Chordata; class Aves; order Passeriformes; family Acanthizidae; genus Mohoua; species Mohoua ochrocephala. Next base: position 34,584 of record VZTA01015727.1, on the reverse strand, counting down.
ACAAATGAAACACATTTTCAAATTTACATGCTGACTTAGCCAAAACTCAAAGCTTTTTGACTTTTAAAGTTTTAAAGTATTTCTAATGATGGCAGGAAGGTCTGATGTACTTGAAGATATGAGGCTCATCACCAAGACAGCAGTAAGCTCAGGTGAAGGCATAACAAACCAGTTTTCCTCCATGTCTGGGTCACCCTGTACTGAGGTGTAAAGGTCTGGTTACATACACACCACTGAGCGTGTATCCATGGGACCAACGCTGGAAATGACATTTCTTCTGCATTGTGTGGCCACATAAATATCAACTTGTTCTTTAGAACAAGAATGTCATTTCACTTGGAAAATATCATAGGATCTTGGCAAGTTACATTGGAAACTGGGATGCATAAAAGGAAAATATTACCCCACATGGCCTGGTGCTGCTACTCTTTCCCAGTGTGAAAAGCAAGATGCTGGGCCAAATACCCTGCTGTTAATCCAGCTGGGGAAGTAAGTTCCGTATCAAACGTTTAAGATATTTTGCCAGTAATTTTAGTATTTGCTGATGAGATGGAATCGGGACTGTCTGATCACATATTCTTACTACAGTGGATAATTCACATATCCTAAGCTTTATACACAGAAGTGACTGACAAACACAGAGTACAATAAAAAAATAATGCTTGGTAGGAGGTAAGAGTGTGTCCTCTACCTTCAAGAGTTACCACACCTGAGTGGGTGGGTCTGGTGCATCACCATTTCTAGCAATTCTGGCAGACTCATTCACCTGATGTGGGCTGAGAACCTCAAACTGAGAACCTCAGTGCTTCTTAAAAGCCATGGTCATTCCCATGAGAGACTGCAGGGGCATGCGAGACTTTCCTATTAAAAGGAAAGTAGGAAGAAGAAATGAACAGCACAAGAAAATCTTCAAGAGCTGGTCACAATGTAGCGTGCCTCTGCCAAGGACAGTCTGCACATTATCTCCTGGAGGCACAGAGCAACAAAAACTTCCTCCTAGTTCTTAGGGCAGCTATAGGCTACACATCTTTTTCCATGTACTGCTGTGGCTATCGCCAAGAGCTGTGGCAAAGGAAGCACATTAGTATCAAGCACTGCAATGCTGAACTAGCAGATAATACCAAAGCACCTACATTTTCTTGTGCTCGCTCTCCTTTTATTTCTTTCCTGCTTGTTATCACAACTATGCCATGGAGAGTTTTCTTTGAAGCATTCTTCTAAACACAATAGACAGCATACATTATTTATCCTAATGGAATAGTGTGCAAGGCACCCACCATATCTCACTTCCTCTGAATAACTTCAGGAGAGAACAGAGCAAGATAAAAACAGGTTACATTTTTCTAGTCAGAAAGTGATGAAACCTCACAGAAGGCAATTCTCATGTGTATGAGGTTGCAAAAGTAAGAGCAGCAGGAGCCAGAAAACCCAGCTTTGTGTTCTCCTGTGCTACTGAGTCATTGAGGGAGCCGGGTCCAGGTACTTACAGACCGACCCACATACAACTCCAAGAGCAACGTGTAATTAAGACAACTTGTTGGGAAGAGCCCTGAGATCCTGACTATCTCTACAGAGATGACTGAAAGTTACTTCTGTTTAAAATGGTTGTGTACTTTCTCTGTCTCAGCCTCCCAGTTTATTTTCACACTTACAAAGGAGTGAACCCCTACGAATTTTTTGATAAAATGAACTACACAAATGTAAACTACTACTTGTAGGAGAGAACTGTCAATACTGGGAATTTGACTTCTTTACATATCAGCAATAAGGCACTTTTATACAGGTTCCACCATTTAAGGGGCAGAGAGCATTTACTAGTGTAAATGAACAGTACTGTAAATGAAGACTGCCATTATTCTGTTGGTATGAAAGCAGCAGCAAACATGCTTCCTCAGTTTGGTTTTGAATTCTGAGCAGAGCTCGTATTTCACACAGTAATAGTCAGTAACTTCCATGGACAGGGAACATAATTACAGTGTCCTAGCTCCAAATGGCTGAAGGTTGTAAAGGATAATATATAGCACCTGCTGAATCTGCAGAAGGAAAAAACCTAACACAATAAAGAGCTCCCTACCGGCACACTCCTCCTTTTTCAGAAGGACTTTCCAATAGGCACACAGGCAGGTGTTTTTTGATGGTTATGTCTCTGCAGTTGGTTTGACAACAGCATTTGATGGCTGCGATGACAGAATGGGAACAGACTATCCCCTCACTTATTCCAGGTTTTAAAATCCAGTCATGCAAAAACTAGGAAAGTTTGGAGTTACCCTTTCCTTTTGTGCAGCAAATTCCTCCTAGTGCTGTCTGAGGGATAGATACCACTCATCTCAGACGGATTTCTGGGGTGCAAAGATACTCTCACATTTCCACAAACTGTTCACTTGTGTTTTCCAGAACCTCCTTCTATTACATCTTCTGAACAAGAAACACCAAAACTGCAGTCTCCTTCTGTGAGTCAGGAGCTGCAGAGCTCTGAAGACAGAGGCACACACACTTCCAATCGCCCCAATCATAGAAGACAGTGAACAATTATGATCTGATCAAGTTCCTCTTTTCAGTCATCTGCAATTCTCCCCAGATGTTCTAGATTTATGGACTATTCCAGTGTCTGATGTCATAATCAAGCTTTGCTTTTAGGTGTTCTTGATCACAACCATGGGATAGGGAATCTTAATTAGTGACAAAGGCTGTTCCTCACGCCTCTTTGGGTTATGTGCACTGTTAAAATACAAAATGCTGGATTGTATCTGACTGCATAGCATTACAGGGTGATGCCAAATTACCTTTCAGAATTTCTTCAAGAAGCTGACTCTGAAGGTGAAAAGTCCTTTAATGTAAGGGAACTCTGCCCTGAAGGTCCTGTCCCTGCAGAGACTGTGCTCACCAATGTTTCATTACAAATATTATCACCTCCTGGACTCATCATGGCTTCTGCCGTCACGGAGATGAGTACAATCACTCCAATAACTTTGGCCAATGTCATGAGCAATCCTGAAGATTTAGGCCAGGACCTTGGGAGAGGAGACAGATGGAGAGCAGGAGCAGCACAGGAGTGCCAAGGGTCTGTGCTCCCATCAGAGCAGGCTTCTCAGTAGATGACCAAGTCTGAAGTTAACACAATCCATATCCAATTAGTCTGCTTGAATCAATCCAGACTCTAAGAGTTCCTAAATCTTTATAAACTTCCAGAAATCTTTAATTTCTGTTATCTAGGACAGACTTTTATAGTTTACATCATCTCTGTCATCAGAAAAGCACTCTAGTGGCAATAATTCTTCACACTGTACTTCACTGCAATTTATTTATTTGACTGGAAAGGAAAGGATAACTGAGAAAGAGAGCTTTTATTGTGATGTGCTCTTTATTGCAATGCTTCCCACATCCATGCCCATTTGTATTCCATCACCTCTGGGTTATGAGCAATTCTGTCAATGGGGATTGTCATGGCTGTAAAGACTTAACTCCTAATACCTTCAGATTAAAGAATTTTTCCCAGGCACTTTTTTTTTGTTGTTCATATTTTCATAAGGGATAACAGTTAGGGGGTTTAGAGGTTCAGTGATCACCCATTGTCAATCCTATTTGCTTGTTTTCTTTGCCAGGAAGGTGATAAAATGTATTTAACCTGAGCCCCTCTGCAAGATCAGATTTCCTCTACTAAATGTTCTCTTGCCTCATCTCTATAGCGAAACTTGGCACCAATTTCAGCAGAGGCAGAACTGAGCCGTAAACCCCACTCTCCTTTAGTACCATTCATATGATCATACAGGTATTCAGGATACAGATTCGGATTACAAAATTGTCCCAAGAAAGTCACCAGCTTTCATTGCTTCCTTCAGAAGTTTGAACCGTGGGAATATTGGCTAAATTCTTTATGGTTTATTTGGCTGATGTTGGGATGAAAAATAATTTCCTTTTTGTCGTAGGAAGACTGATGAGATTGAGAGTATTGTGTTCTGTAGGCATCTGGATATGCACCTCTGTATAACCTAGTTCCCCAGCACCAAATTCTGACTTCACCTGGACTAAAGAAAGGCCTGGTGGCAGAAATTGCTTCTCACTGTCCCAGAACATGGAGTTGGGGCGGAAGGGAAAAGTCACAGATGGTTGGTAAGGTTAAGTCAAGGAAGGTCTACATAAATAAATGGTTTGTGGAGAGTCAGAAAAAAAAGTATGAGAGGAGAAATACAAAGAAATTAGAAGGGTGACAGGGAAAACATTGTAATGTCCGGTTAGAAGCATCTTGTGTGTTTCCAGGCAAGAGTGATTTTCTTTACTTAGCTGAAAAAGTCAACCTAACCTTCCATGCTCAGAGAAAGAACAAATCCAGCCAACTTTCAGTTTACAGTTTTCAGCTAACCCTACTGTTGATGTTTAACTTCCTACAAAATAGTGGGCAGTCACTAAAACATGGGTATGCTTTGTACACAAACACCAAAGGTCATCAAAAGAACCAGCCTCCTCTTTATCCCACAGTATAATATAGTCAGAAAACAGTTGCAACAGTGATCAGAGAGATCTGTCTGAGATTTTTATCTGGTGCTAGAAACAGAGACTCATGGGTCTGGGGTATGCTACATACATGAGGAAGCAATGACAGAGGAATAGCTGGGATGTTCTTATAGAAAAGAAAAAAAAAAATATATTATGTTGACCATAGTCTTTTCTTGGCCCTGTGGGCTACAATCAGCTCTGTTATAGTGACATCATTCACAACAAACTTCATTTAAACTGGTTGCATTAGGGCAACCGGGAATACTATATGGCCTTTAATGTTCTTAAGCTTATTTTGCAGTGAGAGTATGATGGTTTCTGTATAGGCATTTGCTGCTGAAATGGGAAATAGGTGGGCTGTTGGATGAGTCTGTCAGCAGGCAATCGCTACTTGGACTGCTTCAATGTAAATAAAATTTTCTCAGACTTCAATAACCTGGGTCTGTGTCTTTTTCCTGTTAGTATATACTAATCTATCTAATTCTTGTTATTATTTATTTTCATCACAACCAGAAGACGATCCTGACCTTTATGTTTATCCACAGGATGTATTTACACAGCTTGCAGAAAGTGATGGTGAGAAATTTTCCTAGTGCCACCATTTTATTTCTATGTTTCCCCTCCCCCTTTACAGAAGTCCAATGTGTCAGTGCTGCACCAGGAGAAAATGTGCGTTTCCTAGCAAAGTCCCTGGGCAGTTTTCATTTTGTAATGACAATAAAAGTCAAAAGTCATGCTTCATTTCTTAAACCAGATTTTCACTGTTAAATCCCACTTTAAATGATGCTGTAGTTAATAATTACATAATCAATAGACAATGCTCCTAGTTGGATGTGTGTGTTTCTTTTGGGTTAAATTTGCTCATTTAATTTCTTCTGGAAACTTTTTTGCCTGTAGTGATCTTCAATCCAGCTTTTCTTAATGTGTAAAGTTCTGAAATCTAATTTGTTCCTGTTTAGTATTAGACTCCCATTTTATTCTGATTATGTACACACACACCTGAAAATCAGCCTGGTTTGGTTTACCTTCTAAAACTGCTGCTGTATTCCTGTGCTTTATAACTATGGTCACTGTGAATTAGGCATCTGGAATCTTTCTGTCACTTAAAGTTTTTAGCTCTATTTATTTGAACATCTCTCATTGGCATTTCTGCTTGTCTGATGGTTTGCAAGATGTTTGTTTTCTTTTTCACAATCCCACTGTGCAATTGTGTCATTTTCCACGAAGAAAGTGTTTACTACTGTCAAATTATCTACCTGTACAGAAGGAGCAACGGGATCCGCATGCAGTGTTAAAGTTCCTTTTTTTGCTCCTTTCCAGTGGTAGTGCTTCCTCCAAGCACTTAGGTCTATGAAAATTAATCTCAAAAGACTGTAACAAGTCTGGCAAGTGACATTTGGGGGTTTTATAAGTACTGCACACAACATGCTTTCTAAGCAGCAACTAATAGTAGGCACTATTAAGCAGTCACAAAAAACACTGGCCACATTTTCTGGAGAGGATCCATACCACTGACAACTTCTCACAGCTACCCTTCTGCCTCCTGCTTGCCCTACTTTTGAGCTATGGAGCCACCTAATCTCAGGGAACATTTAAAGCAGCAGTTTCCACTGGAGTGAAATTCCCAGCCACCCCAAGAATCCCCCGGCACAGATCCCTCTGGCAAAACATGGCCCCTTTCCTCGCTCCCCTGCAATCGCCCCACACAGGGACAGACAGAGGCTTCTCCCACCTCCGGGCTGCAGCTGCTGCTCAGGAACACCAGAGCAGAGCTGCGGAGTCTGGCTGAATGGCCATTCCACGCGGGGCTCTTTCCACCCAGCGCACTTGTAGTACAATTAAAGGAGTGCCTCCCCTCCTCCTCCTCTCCCCTAGCTCTTGTAGTATCTGAATGTGAACTTCTCCCTTGGATAAACAAACACTTGTACCCATATGTATACTTCTGGCCTTTAAGGACTTTATTCCGGTGCCTTTTTTTAGGATTTTCAGTTTTACCTGTCAGTTGCACTCACCACTGGCTGGCATTTCTTTTTCACCTGTATCGTGGGCGGCACATTGTCTAAGACACATGTTTTTCAACCCACTTACCTAATTCCAGCAGAACTGGCAGAAGCTGCTTTATCAGCAGTATTTATACAACACATTTGCCATACACACCTAAAAAAATTATTTCTCTTTTGTAAGCAGTAGTATTGGCATGAGGTTCTGATTTCAGGTAAAACAACCACTGCCCACTATAGCCCCTCAGCCAGTCAAACAGTCAAAGAAAGCAAAGCAAAACAAGCCAGTCAGACATTATCAGAGAGAATGGTGATTATAACAAACAACAATACAAGGGGAAAATGCATGGCTATTCAGAAACTGTCTTTTGGGGACTGAAGAAGAGATCTGGAGCCATTTTTCACTAGGTTTCATGAGAAAATGTCAGCACACAGATGCTACTGTACTGTCAGATTGTATCTTAATTTGGCCAAGGGGGACCCAGGCAGTCACCCCTCACAGACATTTTTAAAGGCCCATTACAAATCTGATTTATTGGTTGCTAAGAATCTCCCTGCTACAGTCTGCAGATTTTGCATGACATGGAGCTGAAATCCAGTTACAGATAAATGTCTGCTTCTCTGTATGATCTAAATCCATCTGAATTCAGTCTTTCTTGGGCATCGGTCAAGCCTCCCCCGGTTTGCCCACCCCCTCTCCTCCTAATACCTTAAGGCAGTTTACTTCAGAATGAAGCAGAGCATTAACCTGTATAAAATTGCTAATTTGTATATAACGCTCTTGCTGCCATGGGGGAAAAAAAAAAAAGAATAAAGGGAAATGCCTTTTGTTCTAAAGAGGCAGAGAAAAAATTTCAGGAACAAAAGAAATGCATCTGCCCAGCAAGAGAAATGAGAAATTGCTGGGATATGTTTTAGATGTTTAGGCATGCTGGTGTTAACAACAACCATTCAAATAAAAATGCTAATTTGCTCCTGTTCTTTGATATTTAAAAAAAATCTGTTGCCTTTTTCCTTAAAAAAAAAAAAAAAAATTCCTCGCCTTCTGTGAAAAGCCAAAGATCATACGAGTGAAATGCATTTGGAATTGCTGAAGAAACACCATTCAAACTTGCTCTACTCGAACTGCCCATTGTTACAATTCAGACAATGTACAACAACAAGCACAGCTCAACTTCTAACCATGCCCGCATCACAAGGAATTCAAAGTCAACAGCTCTTCCTATTTCCATAAACTCACCTCCAAAGCCTTCATTTGCAGCTTCTCTGGCAAAAATCTACTAGCATCGGAACAGTCATCTGACAATTTGCTACAGAAGCATGCAGCTCGTCCTAAACCCTTGTGTTTCGTGAAGGAACTATTCTAAACAAAGACAACATCAAAAGCTACACAAGGATCGCTCACAGCAAGTCCAACTCAGCCCAAGTTTGGGTTCAACATCTGTCTGAACACAGTAGTGCCTCCCATTTTGGTTTTGTTTTGTGGGATTAAACCCCATCTAATCTCTTTAAGTGCCCCCAACTCAGGTTCCAGCTATACTGCTTTACAAATCCACAGAGAAAGAGAAGGGAAAAAAGGCAAGAAAGAGAAGGCAGCGCCTATCCCACCTTTCCATGGCTCTCAGCCCGTCTGTCTTCGCATGATCTGCAAACCACCTGTACTGGATCCAGCCCATTCTGGGGACAGAAATTATCTTCCCGGTAGATGTAGTCTCAGCTGTGCTTTGATTTTTCGGCACGAATGTCTAGAATCTTCTGTTTAAGCCAGACACAGCAACAGAAAACTGCAGCTGAGCTCTTTTGTTTTGCCTCTCTCCGGGGCTGAGGCAGCGGCGCTCCCGGCGCTCCCGCTCCCGCTCCCTCCGCCCCCGGCAGCGCCGGAGCGCTCGGCTCCGCCGCCGGCCCCCGCAGCCACCACCTACCCCAGCCCGACCCCGCCGCCGAGATTCCTCCGTCAGGGGCAGCTTCAGGGGGCGGTCAGGTGATCTTCCGGTTAAAAACGGAGAGGATGCTCGGGGATTGAGCGCACGGATCCGTGGTGGGATTCAAACTAGCCATTTACATTACAAAGCAGGGAGGGAAATAGGGCTCGGAGGAGATCATCAGGCATCCTTCTGCTTTCCAGCTCTCCGCTGGCAATCCACACAGGCAGGCACAGAGCAAAGATATGCAATTAAACTTTTCAGTGGCGATAATCATACATAGTTTGGATACCATGCTATTCCTAAATATTTTAAATTAGGGGCTTATTCCTAAATAAACATAATTTCTTTTTTGATGCTATGCTGGTTCTGTATCCCTTTACAAATTCTTCCCAATTGTACATTTTTTACAATACAATCCTTAAATATTTATGCTGAAGCCATATTTAATTTCTCATCAGCAAATGGACTGTACTCAACTAAAAACAATTATTAGTTCCTTATTCACATTATTATATTGCAATTCAAAGTATCTTTGATGTAAGGGCCATTATATTTAAAAGTGACTCTGGATTGCAGCCTATCCAATGGCCCTGTTCCCTGGGATTACCCTGATTAAAGCTACCATACGTGCAGGGCTTTGGAATTTAGGCTCTAAAAGACAGAAAGAATTCAGATTCTGTGAGAATCCTAGTTGTTGCCAAGTAATAAGAAATGCCCAAATATTGTTGCAAAGGTCAGAATTGCTTGCAAACAAGAAAATCTCATGGAAACAGACTGTGAGTCTTGATAAAATACTGCATTTTTAACCCCAGGTGCCGTTAAAAAATTTCTATCATGTTTAATGAGACCAAAATTTCACCCAAAATACTCCTTTGCACTCATTATAAAATGGTAGCAAACAGGAAACATCTGCAAAACTAGGCACAAATGGTAAAGTAGGCATCCACATTTAATCAGTCTTTCTGAGAAACGAAATGCGTGGATGTAATATATCATCTATTCCAGAAGAAACCTAAACCCATTTTCCTATGACCATGTTCTTAAAGACTCAGGTCTTTAAAAACCAGAAAGCCAACTCACCCATCCAGCATCCAACACAGGCACTTCTAATGCTTCCTCGTGTTTCCAACAACACAACAAACAACCATTTGCTCATCTTGTATTAACTGCAGATCTGTCCACAGACACTTCAGTTCCTCTGGCACTACACACAGAATGCAGATTTCCACCTTTACTTTCTGTACTATCACTCTTTTGATGCAAGGTAATTCTTTTGCTAAGTACACAAAGGAGCAACCTGGATTTCTTCTAGGATACTGAGGGAAAAAAGTTATATGAGAGATCATGGATTATCTTCACCATATTATTAGGCTACTATTATGCCTACTAGATTGATACTAACAACTCTATCTCGCTCTGACTTTCAGAGACTTAAGGTTTTTTACCCTGACACATCCTTTTCAGTAATGCTCCAGTAGGAGTGCTTCACATCTTTCCTGTCATAGACAAAATTTTTGCCATAGTCCATGAGTTTTTGGCAGAAGCCAAGATGGACTCCAAGGGGCTGGTAAAATTCCCATAACTATTATTTTTATATATTTATATATATATATATACACACACACACACACACACACGTATATGAGACTTTATTTCAAACCAGGCTTCATGGGAAAGAAAAAAATCACTGGACTTCTGCTTTGCTATATTTGATTTAATTATATATTGAAAAAAAAAGTCAAAAGTGGGACGCTTGTCATGCTCCCATAAGCATATCCTTGTAGAAAGATATCTAATGACTATTGCACACTTAACACTAGACCATGTTCATGATGATCCCAGCAGTGAAGGTCATAGGAACCAACAGAAGATGTAAACAAAAAAACTTCATCTCAATTGTCTATGTTTCTGGTTACAAGTGGAATTCTGCAGTTCTTTTGGGCACTTTGTGTAGCCACATGTAGCTACTCTATTAATAGTTTTTTCCTTTCACCCTGCTGAAGCCACAATAGTGCAAGAAGACTAGTGACATTTACTGGCTGGAATGGGTCAAATAGGACAGAGCCAGGTGAAAAAGTCACGTGAAGAGGCTAGCAGGGCCAGCCAAGCTACATGGCTTTAGAACTCAGAATTGCACATATATTGGTGTTTTCTAACTTGGATACGGTCAACACTCTTTTATTGCTCTAAAGTCAATATAAAACTTGTTTCTAGTAAAAAAATAGGCCTAAACTATCATTGCTGAAAAAGCAAATAGACACAGATTACCCTGCCTGGTACTTCAGAGCAGTTACAATAGCGTGTAAATCATGGGACTGCTCTACAAAACTTCCAGTGTAGTCAACTATTAGAATGCAGTTCTGTCATTCAGCACAGAACTCCCTTTGAATGTGATGAGTTTCTTGATGAGCAAGAGGAGCACATCTTATGTACACTTATTACAGTCATCAAAATGTTCACTTTAGCAAAGCTGAATACAGTAGAGCCTTTCAAAAATCAAATGCTGTGGTCACCCATCTATTGCAAAGTATGGCTTGCAACTCTCAAAAGAAAGTAATTTCATTTCTAAGAAATAGAGCACTGATTTTAGGCTTCCAAAAAAAGTCTTTTATAATGTCTGGGCTGCCATACACATTGACAGGAACAAGGCATTCAGACCTTACATGTTGATGCAGTAAAAAGTACAGGTCTAATCCACTGGAAGAAACTGGAGGATTATCTTCCATCTAAAGGCTGTATGTATACATGCAAGTAGGTATGTAAACAATGTGTACAGACATGTATACATAATTAATTAAAACCATGTAATAAATATGGATGAAAGCATGTCTCAACCATGCAGATAACAACTATCTGCAGTAATAGTTATCAAAATAAAATTCAGTACACACTGATATTTTACTCAAGAAGTAAACACAGTTTTTTTTAATCATTAAGTTTATCACCTGTAATCTTTTGAGAGGAATTTGAGAGTTTCCCAGAAGAATCGCTAGTTTTAAATCACACTCTTTTAAAAATTAGAGCTTTAATTCAAACAACAACACAGACATAATCAAATTATTGAGACATGACAAAAATAAATTAATGGTCTACTTTGTGATAGAAACAGTCTCAATATTTGCAATGTTAATTTCAAAACAGTAAAAAAATGCATATATCTACATAAAATAACAATAAAAATCCCTATTTTAGTTATAATAATATCAGCCTTAAGGCTGGATTTATTTCTAAAAGAAGCCATAGAACTAGGTTGCATCTTTTTACAGTTCATTTATATGCAAGTCAAAAAGGTATACCCTTAAAAATGAAACTATATTCAATCAGTAAGAAAACAGGTATGTCATATATTTATGAAGTCTTTTTGAATTTGTGCAGCAAACAGGCACAAATGGCTTCTTTTTCCATTACTCTTTAGATATAGAATTTGCAAGTCTATGTTTCAAAATTAGTGCTAGAGGAAGAAAACAGCTATTGACTTCAGATCCTTTACATCAATATTTCTGATGAGGGAAAACATCCAAGTGCATACAAGTTACACACATAATTTATACAATGGGGCAAACCATAACAAAAATAGCATTTACAGCATTTTAAGTATCTTGCACCCTCAGGAATACTGTAAGTTATAATCAGGAAATTTAACAGTTCTGAGATAGATTTGGTTTGGGTTTTGGCTGTACCTACAGTCCTTTGCCAGATTGCAAAGAAGGAAGTGAAAGAAGGCTGACATAGAGATGTGGTCTGAATCCAGTTACATTGTAAATAAGCCTTTTGACATGTGGTCTGTGACTCGTGCTAGGGAAAGCCTCGAACGAAGGCCTTTCCATGGAATGGATTAGTCATTATCTTCGACTTTAAAACAGACAGAAAGAATTGGGAGATGATTAGCTACATTAATACAAATATCCTTTGGAATTCATGACCTTTTCCTTGTCAAATTATGGGAAGCTGCAAGAAGAAACGATGAAAACTTTCCCTTCTTCAAAAAACAGGTGAATTATAAAAATAGAAGCAACAAAATTCCTTTGACACTGAGGAGGAAATTCACCATCAAGTCTGCTGGAATGTCCATGCTTTTTTTCCCCTGTGGGTATGTGGCACATAGCACAGGATTGCACCCAGATTTTTCTTGATTATTTCCAGTGAAGGAGACTCTACACCCTCTCTGGGCAATCTGTTCCAGTGTTTGGTCACCTACACAGTGAAGAAGCTCTTCCTCGTGTTCAGGTGGAACTTCTTGTGCATCAGTTTCTGCCCATTGCTCTTTCTCAGTTGCTTGGCACCACCGAAAAGAGCCTGGTCCATCCTGTTGGCACCCTCCCTTCAGATACTTACAGACATTGTTAAGGTCCCTCCTCAGTCATCTCTTCTCAAGACTGAACAGGCCCAGCTCCCTCAGCCTTTCCTTTCCTCATAAGAGAAATGCTCCAGTCTCCCAAACATCTTCACAGCCCTCCACTGGGACCTTCTCCAGGAGCACCAGGTCACTCTTATACTGAGGAGCCGAGACACAGCACTTCAGATGCAGTGTCACCAGGGCTGAGTAGAGAGGAGTCTCATTGCCTTGTACAGAATTTGTAGAGGGTACAACCAAATTCCATTGGATTCAGTTTGTGGAGGGTTTGGGGAATGGAAAGTACAGCTTTCAGCCAAACTTTTACAAAACTACTTTGCCAACCAGTTCTGAGACTTGTGTTTCAGAGAAGACTGAGTGCCTTCATCTAACTGCTAAACACAGTAGTCTTAATAACTTTGGCAGAAGCAAGGGGTAGCGATGGGGAAAAAAAAAATCCCGTAAAATGTCTGGTTATTTTTTTGAGGATATTAACTTATCTTTCTTGGGATAGTTCAACTGTTTCTCCTTGAGCTTGTAGTATTGCCTGCTCAGGCTCGTGATGAGAAGGAGAAGATAATTACAGTCCTCTTCAGACAGTGTGTTCATTAAGTGTGTTATTTTGGACAAGTAAGTTTTTTAATTGGTTTCCAGTGCCTGCCAGTAGGATGGTCTATGGTAGCATGGCAGTGAGGATCTGCGCCCCTACTGTTTTCCCCCTTGGAATTCAATACAGTTTAATTGAATTACAATAGGGGTAACCACAAGATGTCAATTACTGGTTCATTCACAGTGTGGACCTCTCCTTCCAACGGCACTCGATTGACTCGGCACACTTCTCTTATTACAGGACCTCTTTCCCTCTTCCCAGAGAACAAGTACTGTACAAAGATGCCACATTCTTTATTAAACAGCAGCATAATCACACAACTCTTGTGGCACTGACTGCAACAATTAAAGCTCTACCTGGTCTGAGTTTATAGCATGTGACCTACTTTATTTGAAGCTAGAGTTGAAATGTCTTTCTGCATCTACGACTTTGCCCATCTGTTGATAGTTTCCCTGTCTGGAACTGGGAAGACACCATTTTTTGAATTATGCAAAACTATCTTTAGTCTGACAGAAAAAAAAAAATTGTTCTTTTGAGAAAATAAACAGAATAGTTTGGAAAGATTCTTCCTAGACTTCAAGTGTTTAAGTCATGAGAAAGAATTGAATAAAAAGAAATCCTTAACCTATCTTTCTGTCTGCTCTTTAGTCCTCTTTCATCCAATTTAAGACCTGAAACCATAAAGACACCAAATGTTTTTGATAAAAGCACGTAGTATGTTGCAAAGACAATTATCTAAATTCATGAAAACTGGTCAAAGATTTTACTAAATCTCCTTATATGTAAATGATATTTTGATGAAATACAATTTTAAATAAAAATAATATTTTTGCAAGTTTGTTTTTTCCTTTTTTAAATAGGCAAGCATAGTAAGTTTTGATTTGTAAAACTTTTTCATGAAGAAAAATAATTTCCTGATCTGTAAATGTCAATTAAAGTGTAAATTTGAAAACTCACTGTGGTTGTATCAACATTAATATGACATGACTATGTTTTTTCTCAAATGTTATTTCACTGTGATTGAAGAAGAGCTAAATTACATTTTAGCAAACATCCTTTGATCCTGTGTGCAATGCTGATCCTACTGCTAGTAGGAATGCAACAGAAAGAATAAGAAAATTTAAATTTGTAGGAGGAATGGATGTAATATTACAAAATAACAAGACTCTTGACTGAGCCTTCTCAAACTAGTATTATTGCACTGTGCTTCCAAGTTATTACTTGCTAAAGATTATTTGCTCAACTGCATGTTTGCTCAGTCCTCACTAGTCCCTATATATTATACAATCCCCTTTTAAAACAGTTATCAAAATTTCTGTTGCAAATTTTGGATTAAGATAATGCTAATAACAAAGTAAGAAAACCAATTTTTAAAACATTAGGTCTATTAATTTATTATATTCCTATTAATTGTAACTGTAAAAATGTTCTTTATTTATTTATTGAATTCCATATTGAAGTAAAGGAACTCACAAAAGAAAGCAAAAAACATTTTGGTATTCTGCTTGTATATACTATATTAAGATACCTTGTTTAAAATAAGTCATGTTTTTATGGGATTGCTATAATACCTTTGGAAAAGAAAAGGGAAGTTCTATACCTTTTGCACCAATAGTCCAACTCCACAGCTTGGTACTTACAGAAAGGGAACAGATTCACTATTGTAACTCCTAATGGTTACTGACCAAAGACTACAGTACTCCACTGAAGCCAACAGGATTTTACTGGGAAGTGGCTGGTTTTAAATTTCATATACGATCGTTCTGAGGAAACCCAACATTTGGAAATTATTACACATTCTTCCTTTCTCCCCCTCTTGCCACGTCATATGGGAAGAGGAGCTAAGCCTTTTTCATACAATAGCTCTTCAACTCTGAAACTTCTAATGTGGGGAACTCATTGGGATTTCTATAGGCTGGGAGTTTAAAGTGAAATTCTAGATTTTTTGTTTCTTTGACTCAGTAGTTCCTATTAACAAAATAAAATAATTAAATTACTCAGAATATATATAAAAGAATTGTATCTATATGTTAAGTATGAGGTATGATAGCTATGATTTTAATTATTTTATTTGATCTTTCTTATATTTCCAGTATTTTAAATTGGTGTGATAATATTTTCTAATTAATAAGAATCTGCTATTGTTATTATTAACAGTATCCATCTCGGTATCCATGCAGTGTTTTAAATGTTATGTTATGTTACGTTTGCATGTTATGTGCATTTTAAAAGTGCAAAGAATTGTATCACTTAATTCCTATATGCACATAAAACTGTTAGTTTTGTGTTTAAATAAATCATTGGGCAGCTGTGTAAGAGACGTTTCTGGTACTGTTTTGATTTTTTTCTTTCTAGAAGAGTTTGCCTAAAAAAAAGCCTCATATTCATAGTGTACATACTAATATTCCATCTAGTCATTAATAGTCAAATACTCACAAGACGGCACATCTGACATAGGCAGCTGAGTTGGGAATTGAAACCATAATAATTAACAATAGATTTCCTGATCTCACCATGACAAGTAAATGAAACACTCTGTGGTGTGCTTGCCCACTGGAAGAGGGAATTAACTCAGTATGAAAAGCAGAATGGAAGCATATCTCTGATTAGATCTAATGCACAAGGAATGCAACAATGGGAAGCTTGTGTCAGCAGAACACATCAAACTCTTTTCTAAATATTGTGCATGAGTATGCAAAAACATGCACATGCCCTATAAGAACCACAGTGAAATGCACAGGATGTAAAAACCACAATCCCTACTGCCATAAGTAAATAAACAGATAAATAGATAAATAGATACATGAATAAATTAATAAATAATATTGCTGCATGTTCGTACTTACACAAACAATTTAATCTAAAATTTAATTTTTTTTCAGTAATTTTGGTCCCATTCACTTCAAATTTCCTATTTAAACGACTCCTCTCCCTCTTCCTCCCTGACCAACCTGGAGGCTCTGAGCGTTCAGGACCCTGGAGAGCAGCAGCGCCCCGAGCCCCGCTGGCAGCGGCCCGCACAGAAATACGCACAGCTCTGCGCTTTCATGTTCCATCCATTATCATCCTCTCTTCTTATTCTATGTCTCTTACGACTGCTCCACCTTTCCTTCCTCTTCCTCATACTGTCTTTTTCTTTTATAGTGACATTTACAGTTGCAGCAACTTGTTGTCTGAAACAAAATGCTCTCCCTTTCATTCTTCAAAGTGTGTTAGTTTTGGGTTTGTTTTGGTTTAGTTTGGTTTGGTTTGTTTGTTTGTTTGCGTTTGGTTTTGGTTTTGTTTGTTTGTTTTGGTTTTTTCTTCTTTTTGTAAGGCTGCCTTATATTTAATGTTGACTAAATCATCATGGGACATTCAATATAATTATTGTTATCAAGCATTACAGATTTGTTGTTGTAATATGTACCTGGCTGGATACCCTGCATTCCTTTACAATGTGTAGTGTTAGTAAAACTTATTTTATAGAAATCCTGAATCAGAAATTACTGTGTTTGTAGTCATATAAAGTAGTTCAGTACAGCCATAACAATGCAGTTGTAGTTACCATCTTCTTGCATGTATTAAACACATTTAAATATTTCAGATTCTCTTCAAAGCTTGAAAGACCAGCTAAAATTTGAAATTATTACTAAAAACCTGATTCTGCAAAAATTTACAAGAGTGAATAATCCCAGCCCATTCACTGGACCTATTCACCTGCACAAAGCCACATGGTATGTCTTTGCAGATCTCTTCCGAAATGATCTCATTAAGCCTCAGCGTTTAATTAACTCTCAGACAGATATAAATCAAGAGTGATTCCCAAAAGTCAGTACAGACTCACTGCTGTAACTCAGTGCAATTTTTTTCTTTTGGTTTCTTAAGGAGAATCAAGTTTCTGTTAAAGGCGTTATGAGAGGGAGACAAGAAGGGAGGAAAGGAGGATGTCATTATGGCATATACAGAAACATGCATTTGTCTGCGTGCCCTTCAGTCTCCCTGACTATGTTGGAGCACAATGGACAATTTCAGATGATTTTTATAATGCAATAGTCATTTTCAACCTATCAAGCTTTTAGAATTTTTGTGAAGATACAAAGGAGTAGGGGGAATCAGGAAGGCCTGAAAAAGAGCACATTCTGGAGCTCAACCACAAGATTCATAAGAGACCCTTTTTGTGGATTTGGCAACATGGAAATATTCTTTCTTCTAAAAGCCTTGAGAGTTCAGAAAATAGATATCACATCTCTCTTTCAATATGTGGCTTTTGTAGGTTTACTCTGCTATATGGAATTCAGAGTGCATCCACAGTGCTGGCCCCTCCATCAGAATAGGAAGTAGCCTTTCTTTCTTCACAATAAACAAAACACTCATGCAATGTGCTTTGGAAGATTCAGACACATGAAAAAAAAATCCTCAAATGAAAACAGTCAAAATGTTGAAATGCTGTGAAGGAATGCTT
Source organism: Mohoua ochrocephala (assembly GCA_013398855.1). NCBI lineage: Eukaryota > Metazoa > Chordata > Aves > Passeriformes > Acanthizidae > Mohoua > Mohoua ochrocephala. The sequence goes on along the minus strand of VZTA01015727.1, from coordinate 16,778 downwards.
AGAGTGGCTCCAAGGCGCCTTCAACCGAAGACCCACTTTCAGTAAAAGCACTTATCAATACACAGAATGGGAAATCAGGCAATATAAAGTGGGAGGTCTGAAGGGTAAACCCTACATATTTTCAAGAATAGGGACATGTATCCTTTAAACAAAAATAAGTCAAAGGTGCATACAATGCAGTCACAGTCACATACCATCAACAAATCATAGCCTTACTCTGGATCTCTCAGAACTCAATTTGGCTAACATATAGGTCATTACATACCCTGGAAACTGAGGATAAAGAACAGTGCATCTGGCAGACAAACTTCATAGGTCTGAGGTGAATTTTAGGCTCTACAAAACACATTGGGCTGACAAAACTCTTTCTTCAGCACAAAATCACAGGTCCTACTTTCATATGCAGTGAAAGAGGAAGGCAAACCATCCTCATTGCAAAGCAGGAGCTGCTATTATTACTGAGATCCCATGCCTTCACATTCAAAACCAGAGCAAATAACGCCACTCACTCTGCAGGCACTGAGTGAATGTCAAATGGAAACTGAAACTGGTACAGTATGCTCCTAATAAATAGTATTTCACTTCTATAGGTCTTTTTTTTTTCCTAGCACAAATAAAAATCTTTTCTCTAGAAGATTTTTTGATAACTTGACTCTGATGGAAATCACAACTTATTTAACCTCCTAAAGAAGTGTTTTTTTCAATAAGGATTCTGGAATTAAGAAGCCCCACATCTGGCAAAAGAAAGTTGACAAGGAGAGATTTTAAAGGAAACCTGTGAATTCAAATGTGAGCTAAAAGTTATGACTGGCAATAGGTAGTGACTGTTATCAATAGGAATTCCTAATGCTGTAGAACTACAGAAAATTAAGGTTTCCTAAGTCTTATATCCTATGCAATGGGAATGCTAGAAGCAGTTAAGATACAGAGTAAAAATTGCAGTTGCTATATGTGAAAGTCAAAAATAAATACTAAACACCCAGTCTTTAATGATACTTTAGGTGGAAATGTTATGATTAACAACTGTGAGTTGGCATCCCAAGCACACAGCTTACAGTCTCCTCCGAAGGTAGGCAGCTGCAACTACTGATTTTCCAGAGTGTCAGGCCTGTATCCAGTTGTCAGACTCAACACCAAAGAGCCTAATCTTAGTTTTTCTTCTGCTGTATTTATCCTTATTCTGTGGAACACCTTCACACATGAAGAGAAATCCATTTTTGACATACATGTCAAGATTTCTGATAGCATGGTTTACCTCACTGATCTCCACTGACAAAAAAATTCTTGTGCACAAAGATTACACGGACTGAAATTCAGTGCATATTCATCCAACCCTTCGAATTTCTTATTTGGAATTTGATAAAATAAGAAATAACTTTTGAGTATTGTCAAAATCATGTTGTAGACTAGCAAGCAACAAATACAGAGTACTGTATTGCAAATACCTTTAGCTTGCTACTCTATTAAAATGTGATACAGAAGGATTCTTCATTTCATCAAAAAAGTGGAACAGGAGCAACTTAGATACAGCTACCCCAAAATGAGAGCTGAAACTTTGACTAGATTATAGATCTCTACTGCTGGTCCCATCTTCCCTAGAGGACTCATAAGAGGACTTGCAGATTTTTGCCTTGCATCTGATTCCAGTGACGGTACAGGCAACAATTTTAATTTATAGAATATTAAGGGTATTTTAACTGTGAATAAAGAAAAACAGTTGTTTGTCAGTACTGGGATGTACTGCAGATGCTACATTGGGCTTTTGGAATTCTTTTTCTGCTATTCAACTTTTTCACGTCATAGCAAAATATTCTATTTTACAGGTCGTCCTAGATAAGGAAGAGTTCCTTAATCAATACAATGATCTTATTGCCAGTAGCACAGGCTATTGAGAGCTATTGGCATTTCATCACAACAGAAAAAACACGTGACTGAAACGTGGAGAACTCGTTTCTTTTAAACCAGGCTACAGTCAGATAAAGTACATTCTGAATTGAAAACTAGGTAATGAATGGCTGGATTGCTTCTGTCCTCTCTTTTAGAAAGTAGAGCAGGATATATCAGGAGGAAATTCCTTCCTACTTAGGGCATGGTTAAAACTGCCATCTATGCATCTCATTTCATGGGATACGTATTCCAGAGGGAAGGAGGAGAATAGTCAGAGATGAGTGATGAGCTGAACCATCACTTCTAGGAGTACTGACAGACGTATCACAGTAAGTACTTTTTGAAAACTAAGGATCTGCACATAGAAAATATGCATGTCTCATGATCCTGTGGCTAGGATTTTCAAAGAATCCCATATCCCACTGAAGAGCAATGGAAAATCCATGAGACAAATAATGAGAAAAAAACCTCTTCAACTATCTATTAAGAGTAAAAAGTCATGTTATATAATTCTTGCTCACATTCTGGATGGGTTCTTCTCACTTCCTTTCTTTAGAAACCTATTTTCCTTGAAATCTGATCACCATGCATGCTTCTACTATAAAATGTATTTATATTAATAATTTAATGATAGCTGAGCCTCACAAGGTCATTTGTGTTCTGTGAGGTAGAGGTTATTTTACTAGATTTAAAAATGAAGGAATAAAAGAAGCATGACATGACTCAGTAAAAAGGCATTTTTACTTTAGGACCTAAATATTCTAATCAATAACACAGTGGAATTGTTCTTCCCCGAGGAAAGAAACAAATTAATAAATAAATGTATTTAATTGGCATAATAATTCTTTAGACTCTGTTACAATTTCAAGACAGAGTTCCTTTGGCATAATTGGTCTTTCTTGTTTTCATTCCCTGGCCTTGATGTCCACCCTTCTCCTTTTCTGGAGTATTACCAATATATTAATAATTTTGAAAGGCAGCCAAGATAATAGTGGTGGTGGTGACAGTAGATGTTGGTATTTTCTCTGAACAGTGAATTGGGCAGCTAGTTAAACTGATTTGAGAGGTAATAAGATAATCTAATGATCTGCAGTCTATTGTAGTTGCTGATATCTATACCCTCTCTAAAAGCAAAGAGAAATAAAAACATATTCCTGTCAGAATATACAAAATAGTCTCAGGAAATGTCTCAGGAAAAAGTTAAAAGTCTGTGTAAACAACAACACCAAAAATCTACCGAGTGAGATGACTGTATCTTTAGATATCCTAATCTCAAAGCAGAACACCTAAGCCTCAACAGTCCAATAACTGAAGTACTGATGGCATAAGAAACCCCCTCCTCCCATCAAATGAATTCAGATGCTGGGATTGCAATTACTATTCCAAAATAAAACAATATAAAATGAAGTAGACATTTGGACCTTGGTTAGGAAATGTACACCAGAACAGACAACAGTATTAGGCACGTCTGGAAATAACATAGCTGACATAATTACAACAGAAAAAAAATAAAGAAATAAAAAACATTCATGTACCGTGGAACTTGTGCTTCAGCAAGTATGAGATCAATGGATTATATGGCTTTCGAAGGCTTTCATTTACAGTTAAATCCAAACTGAAACACCAGAGCATTAAAGCCAGAAAAATCCAGAGGTCAGCATTTTTTTCAATGAACAAAGTATTAAAAGTACTCTCTAAGTGAGCACTTCTTTTGTTATATAAAACCCTGTTCACTGAACCGATTTCCTGTTAGTAGACTGAACCATGGATTAGGTACATTTGATTTGAAGAATGTCACTAATGAAACAAATCATCAGGAAAGGAAAGAGAATTTTAAAGTGTGCTTAGCACACTGCAGGGTCAGAGTGACGAGGTTTTGTAGAGCAGGGTGGAAACTCAATGGAAAGAAATAAGGGAAAAATGTGAGTGTATAAAAAGGGATTTATGATGCGGCTTTAGAAAGCTGAACCTTCTGAAAGAGGCACTTAGAACTGAGGTAGCTGATGAAATATAAATGTCAACAACCATTATAGCTTAATGCAAGTGAAACATTTGTAATACAAAGTTATAAAGAAGTGTGGCTGTAGTTGAAGTCGGTCTGGGTTAATGGACGCTGTATGTTCTCACAACTCGGATCAAACAATGGCTTGACAGAGCCCCTGGCTTGCACCAATGATGTTATCATTTAAATGGTGTAATTTTAAGCACATCATGACTGCAATGCTTCGGTTTACCTGTTTATGAAACCAGAATGGCATTTAACTGTGCTGCAGGGCTTAATTATGCTCATAAGGTACAGGGGATCATTGTAGGACACATTACATGCATGTGAATTTTTATGAGCATAACATCTGTATCAACAGTTCTCTGAATAATAAAAAACATGAAATCTGCAGGTTTGGAGGTGTAAAAATGGTGCTTTTTTCCATCATTGTATAGTAAATTACACATAATTAGAAAAAGCAAAACTATGATAAAATGTTTACTTTATAATAGTGCTGAGAATCCAACACTCATCATTCCACACGTAAAAATCTATAACCTTTTAGGACATTTTTCTGATATTAGTCTGGAAGATAGTCAAGGTTATGCATCAAAATCTAGAAGTCCATAGTTCATACTGGTGCCACAGACACAAACCATGACTAGATCCTTGTTCCTATGCCAAATGATAGCTTTAATTATGACATTTAGATTACCAGCAGGACAAAACAGTTTAGTAAACTATTTCATTATTTATCATCAAAACTTCAAAACACTGTTAGATACATCCTTCTCTGGATACAGTCATGCTGAAGAGGCATGTACATCCTCAGCACCTTTCTAAATGTCCTTGCCTCTTCACTAAGTGAGAAATTTGCACGCGTGGTGCCTTTGACTCACCAAACAGTCTCAATTCAGTTCTTTCTTTCCTATTTTTTTTCTTTTCATTTGGGTTACTTTGTGGGGTTTTTTTTGTGGGGGTTTTTGGGTTGGCTTTTCCTTTGTTTTGTTGCTGTTGCTGTAGGAGGATTCTATGTTTTAGTTAGGCTTTCAATCTTAAGACAATATTCCCGTATGGCAGAAATCAGATCTAAATCTCTACCCTCCTATATTAAGAAATTACATTCTCTGACAAAAAAAAACTTTGTTAACATACATTTAAGACTCTCCCTAGTATCTCTTACAGAGCATCACTTCAGAAAAATTAAACCTTCTGAAAAGCATAAAATAAAGAATTACAGTACATGACAGCTCAGTCTAACTCACTCCAATTTTACCTCTGCAAAAGCCACTGGGAATATCTGTGACAGCCCATCTCCAAAAGCAGTGCATGACAGGGCAGAGTGGTAAAATATAGAGTGAGTTAAAGGGAAAAAAACGTGTTTCTGGGAAGTAAGTGAAGTGCCTTCTCCATGATTCTTTTATATTATCTGCAAAAACAGAATGCAAAATATATATGGCAGGCCATGGATTAGCAAGGGCACAGCTAAGGTTAATTTTATATTTCCTCATTTACCACAGTTTAAATTTGACAGGTCAAAGCAGCGGTGGTTAGTTTGTGAATCAGGCTATGGAGGGAAATTTATAGATGTGTAGGTAACTCATATATATTTCAATTAATATGTTGGACTACTTTCCATAAACATTAAGTTTGTTTTTGTGAAGATCTGTGGATGCTAAAATTTGAAAGCAAACCCATTTTTATACAAGACTTGAAGCAGACTTAGGTGGATACAGCTATTGCAGAAGTTGAAAACTGAGATACTGTTGCAATTAGGCAGAAGGAAGTTGGTTCTTTTTCCACTCCTGACTACATTACTACAGCAGAAGAGTAATCATCGTTCTCATTATTCCTATAATTCCCATCACTGGATGCTGGAGTTACTAAGATACTAAGAGAGATGGATTGTTAGTTTTTCTCAAACCTAAATAGCATCAATCTCTCTGTGTTACACTGCTTCTAAGTACAAAAAAGAAGGCAGATGCTTTACAGATCTCTAGTTTTGAAAGAATATGTACAGGGCCAAAATTTCCTGACCTCAGGCTCCTTGCAGGGGGTTCTTAATGATCAGCACAGAGCCTGGCTAGTGATGGAGTGTGCTGGGTTGCTGGCTCTTTGTGAAAGAACGTGCCTGGTCCCTGAACATGGAAGAGCGAAATGCTTATTATTTAAGTTGTAACCTGACCTGGATGTTACGGAGCAGCGAAACATATAAATGTTACTTGATTTCCCCCCACACCTTGTGTTCATGACTGAAATGCTTCATTTTTTTTACATGACTTTATATGCCTGCCCCTGTCAATCCTAGATCATTGAACTTACCTTTTAAATCGCAGCTAAAAAAATAAATTAAAAAAAAAATCATCAGACATAATATAGACAGAGAAAGTTCTGGACAAAATTAAAAATAAATGGACAAAATGGATAGCATTTAAGTAGCAAAAAATTCCTATATTTTATGAGAGCTATCTCAAAATGCTTCATCCTGTTAGTTTTTTACTTAAAGACAGATAGTGCAGAAGTACTGTACTCTTGAAAGAAGAAACAAAAACTACAGAAAAATATGTTGGGGGGAATAGATGTGTTCTCACTATTGTCAGTTTCTGCTGTCATGAAAGGAAGTTGGGCAGACTCAGTAGGAGCCAATTTTTCTAGGAAATTGGTTTTATCATAATAACAACTTACTAAGGGTGTGTCTTTCAGAAAGTCAGCTCCGAGTTCATTTTCTCCCAAATTCTGCTGGATTCGGGGATAAAATTATTTAGAATAAACAACATCATGCAAATTGAAACACGGGATCTGTGCTTTAAAAACCTTTCAACTTCAGATGGGAAACAGCAAACCATTATGGGCCTCCCAAATTAAAGACAAAATTAGATGCCTATACATACTCAAGAGAGAGCACACTATTGGAAGAAGTACCTAGACCACAGGAATTTTAGAAGAAGAAATTAAAGTATTTGAGTTTATCTAAAGAGGTCTTCAATCACAGTATTTGGGTTGCTATATTCAGCAAACTGCGAGTTGATTTGAAATGGAAATATATATCTTTAGAGTAAAAGGAGTGTGCAGATGGTCTTGGATGACTGAGAAACAAAACGAGTACTAGCACAAAATGAGCACAAACTGTTCATTTTATGAGTTGTCATGGAGAGAATTATGAATGGAAAATATTCTTACACTCTAATGAAGGCAGGAGAGCCCTGAAAGCTGCATTAATTATACTGTAACTGCATTACTCCAGTATGGACAATTTGTTGTACAGTAGTTCTTATTTCAAGTGCTGACAAACTACTGTGTAAAATTTCATGCAAACACATCAGTTTTCTGAAGAGCAAAACAAAACACTTAGATTTGAAGGAAGAAACTGGCTATATGGAAAAAAGTTTGCTCATTCAGCAAAAGTCAACATGCCAAACCCGAGAAAAGGTAAGACAGGAAAGGAGAGCATTTAATTTTTATTCCAGGGCAAGAGACTAAATGAGAAACAGAAATATCTGTGTTTCTTTCTGTAAAGGCAGAAGCGGATAGGTGATGCAGAGTGAGTTAACAAATACAAGTACTGGTAAGAATGACCAACTGATTGTAGTTTGGGAGGTCAGGTGGACCAGCAGTTCAGGTATGATCTCAGTATATTACTGAATGATGAAGATTCAGCGATTGAATAAGTTGCTAAAGTCATTATAAAGTAAATTTATTCATTTAATAATTTATCTGGTAGAAAGGAAGCCTGGCAAACAATATCATGTGTCACATTTCCAAATTCATCACCAGAGGACTTGCAGTGTCCATGAAGAAGGAAAAGTCAACGCCATCAACACTGGGAATAAGACTTTCCAAAGTACTTCCATAACTGGGAAGGCAAATGTCACAGGAAGCGAACCTTTGAGGTGCTCTGTTACCTACCCACCGCAACAAAAAGAGAAAGATGACCTGTTTAAGTACTTGAGATACCATTTTAAACCAGGCACCTTCAGGATCCGTTAAGATTAGTAGGAACTGATGATGTAATATTGAATGTAGCAGCTTATGTTTGAGACAATGCTAAAGTTAAGGAAAATAAAAAAACCCAAACCAACGTTGCATTTTAGTCACCAGCTGTGAGTACTAAAATCACACTTTTACCGGTCATGGACATCTCAAGATGTTCTTCACCTTCTGTCACTGTGCTGGCAGGACAGTAGGAGAACAGGGAAAAAAAAGCCTGATTCTCATTCGATAGCAAAAATACACCAGTTGGGATTCAGCATAATGCTGGTTCCAGAGGCAGATCCCACATGTAAGGTGGTTTGGAGATTTTGAGGTCGACTCTGTTTCAAGCAAACTCCTTTCAGACTGCCACAGCCTATAGTCATAATTAATGGATATTCAAAGAAAAACTCAGCATCTATTTTAATCAATGATATTGCTATCAAGTGTGGTGTAAAAACAGATGTGTATATTGGGGACATGCACTTTTTCCTTAATAGAATCAATTCACTGAGAGGTTTGGTCCTTCAAAACTAGTGTAACATATAATATAGTGTTATTTCTGAATAAGGAATAATGCTTGATTTTCTTATTCCCCAAGCACCTCCAGAAGCAGTTTATTTCTCTAGCTAAACTCTAATAAAGTCACATATATAATATAATTACAATTCATGCCCCATGATTGTCTTTCTGCATCATTTTCTTCAGCGATTTTATTCAGTCTGAGAAAAATCAGTGTTTGCTTTCTTTCTCACCCTGTATATGAGAGGTTGTTATTTGCGGTGTCTGCATCAAAAGAGAGATGAGAATTCTTAGATGCATACATGTGGTACACAGCATGAATTTAATCTCAATATCTGTAAAACCTTTCTTGTTCACTAAAGAAACTTTTTTTATTTCTTTTGTCAGTCTGTAGTTTTCATGGCAAGCAGCCAGTCAGTAACAAGAAGTGGGTTTAACTGGTTAAACTCATCAGGACCAGATGTTTTATTTATGTTTATATTTGCAATAAGTCCCCATTTTGTGATATGAAAAAAAAAAAACAATTTTTCTTTTGATTCTAGCAAATGTAAAATGTTTAAAATAATTGTATATTCAAATACAAAAATATAGGTATTCGTGAGATTAACTAAAGTACTGATTTTGAAAGTTCTCCTTTACTATATTTCACACCGCAAAATTATTTCTCTTTTGTGTCAGTTTTGGGGGTTTTTTTTGTACTGATTATTTTTAGGAATTTACATAAAATTTCCAGTATTTTCCCCTAAAGTGCTTTAAAACCTACTTGCTTATATTTAATTGCCAGTCTTCATAGGTCACCTTGGATTTGTGGTTCATTGGAGGAAGGAAGCAGGTGTTTTGGTCTTACGTTTGGTTGTTTTTCTAAAACCCAGGAGGTCTGTGAGTGAGGCTCTGTCACCCAATGCCTGATCAAGGTCTCTTCAGCTGGTTTCTGAGGGCTTGAGCAACAATGCTTTTCACTGACCTTAGCTGACACTTTGGATGCTCAATTTTGGTTTACAAACACAAAATTAAGCATTCACTGCCTTTTTGTTTGGTTTTTTTTTGTTGTTGTTGTCTTGTTTGTTTGTTTTGGTTTGGTTTTTTCAAATATACCTAGTAGCTCATACCATCACATAATGAATAAAACCCAAAAGATTTGCACAGTCCCTCACAAAGTTCCCCAGACTGGCTCCTATTTGGTAGGAGAAGAACTGCTTGACATATGGAAGGGCACCTGCGATTCCATGCCAAGTCTGTGAAGTTCGCTCACTCCTCATATTGCCAATCCACACGAGTGACAGTGACTGATTATCTTGCACGATTTTAATTTAAGAGTAATACCTGAGAATAAAGAATTAAGATTTAATTTTTGCTCTGATATCTTTGCTAACAAATGTAGAAATCTCCCCTTTAAGCAAATTTTACTAGAAAGATAAATGGATGAGGTTTACAGACACTGACATTCTTTCAAGAAACAGCATTACAGTAATAATAGTACATTACAATATGATGACTCTATCCACATTACTCTTCCTATTTTTTTAGGGGATCTGCACTTTATTGAATTATTTTCATCTACCTAGCTCCCAGAAAGACCAATTTCCAGAATGCAAATTAATGTCAAAACCCAGTATCCCGCTACTTACAATTCTGAGGAATATTTCAGGTAGAAACAACTCCATTCCAATCTTAGCTTTCATAGAGAATGTACTACATGACAGTGGCAAAGTCAGGTAAATTCTGGACATCTGTTTCTGTTCTGGCATGAATAATGCTCACTTCTGATGATAATTAATAGCTATATGTTCCTTTTCATTCACATAACATCACTACCAAGTCTGAGGTCCCTTCCAAAACAAAGTATTTTTTCTCCAGTGTATTTAACCAAATAAAAATCTCACTTTTATACACAGGTTTCTAAATGTCATACTTCGGAATAAAAAAGCTGCAATATTTAGTTTCAAAGAAGTTGAAAGGAGATATTTCCCTTCCCTCTCTGTAATTCACCTAAGAATTTAAAGCAAAGATCACATGGAGTTTAATCTCTGAACTGCATTTTTCAGGAAACATACTATTATCCACAAAAAGAGGCACCAACAGCTAAGCCTATTACTATCACTGCCTTAACATTGCCTTGTGTTAGAGATGTGCACATTTAAGTGAAAAAGAAGAAAACAAAAAGATTTTGTGCTCTTACAGTTTTATTCCTATACTTGGAGATTTGTGTATTTTTCTAACTAAGACACAAGTTTTAAAAATATATATTCTAATACACATCTACAAATTTTAAAATTACGTATTTTAAAAACCAGAAACGCCTAAATTATAGCATGCAGGAAATTGCAAGCAAAAGTAATATCTAACTGCTCTGAATTGCTCTCTTCCATCAAAGATTTGTTTCATTTTATTCACAAAACCCATTGTTTCTGAGAAGTGTTCTAATTAACAGCTTAGCTACAGTTATAAAATATTTTCCATGCCAGTTGCTTCTCTCTGGTACAAGACAGATAGGAAATAAATAGGTTTGCCCTCCCAGAAATGCAGTTAACCCTTTTAAGTCAGCTGATCCATTCCAAGGCAATTTCCCTTGATACAGTTAGTGTTTTATCCAACAAAACAAACCAAATTCACTTGAACAGAAGTATAGGTTTTCCTTCTAGCTACCATTCTAATTAATCACACAATCAATAATGAAATATTTCTAACCTTGTTTGTAACAAAATATAAATCTAGATACACTACTTCAAAAAGAATATTTCTCTACTCAGTAAAATTTACAACAGATATGCAAAAAGTCAATCCAATGGGAACATTTCAAAGCAGTCCTGTTTCCATGTGAGAAGTGTGACTTTGCCTAAATCGCTATTCCTTTCAACATTATTGTATGGTGTCAAGTGATTTATACAGTGAAAGATAACCACTCTATAAATACATGAAAGATAATTGAGGATGTATTTGCAGTAGGAAAAATTCTTTGCAACTGTGCCCACATACTGGGCTAGTTCCTGAAATCTTGCTCTTTGATTTATTCCTATTGTTTCACATTGAGAGAGGGACAGCAGTTTATGTCAGTGCAGAGCAAATTTGCTCTGGCTTCATCCTCTCTGCCTTCCTCCATTCGTTTTGCTAGTTCAAGATGCTGATCTGTCCCAAAGCTCACCCAGGTGCTTTTACAGGAAAAATCCTGTCCCATATCCAGTTCCCAACCTTTGCTTACAAGCCACACAGTCCCCATGCCAGCACAAAGGAGTAACTGCTCTTTGAGATATGGCTACTCTGAGCTTAAGCATAGTTGCTTCATCTGCCCCCAAAAAATTCTATTTTGTATTGCAGCAGCCTGTCCATAAAGTGTGGTTTAAATTTCACCTGCTAGGCAGGATGCTTTTGTTGCTTCATTATTACCCTGCACATTACAGATTTAACTCAAAGGCTGGACTTTAGGTGGCTTATCACAACTCTTTGCACCAGCAGCTCAAGAAGTCCTCAATCCACCTTGCAGACCATTTCTCTAACCCATACCTTACCAGTTAGTCTATGAGGATAATATGGGAGACAGTGCTGAAAGCCTTGCTCAAGTCAAGATGTACATCATCTCCTGCTCTCCTCTCACTCACCAAGCTGGTTATTTTACTGCACAAAGGCATGATTAGGCCTGATTTCTGCTTCATAAATTCAAACTGATTATTTCCAATCACCTTCTTGTCCTTAGTACATTTAGTAATGGCTGCCAAGATTTTTCGCTCCAACCCCTTCTCAAGGACTAAAGTGAGGCAGGCAAGTCTGCAGTTCCCTGCATCCTCCTTCTCCTCTCTCTTCTTAGATACAGGAGTAATATTTGCGTTCTTCCAAACCTCAGGAACCGTTCCAGACAGCTGTGACCTTTCAAATACAACCAGCAGTGGCCTTGTGGTGACTGGCCAGCTCCTCCAGTACTAATGGGTAAAACCCTTCAGGGATGCACCCCTACTTCTGTATGACCTATCCTACCCCACCCGTTTGAATGTTCCCTTATCTGGTCCTTCTGAACTGAGGGTAATTCTTCCTTTCTCCAGACTTTTCCTGCTGGCTTCAGGGACCTGGAATTGCTGAAAGCCAGTCTTGCCAGTAAAGACCAAAGCAAAGAAGACACTGGGCACCTCATCCTTTTCCACATACTTCATCACCAGGTACTCTGCACAGTGCAGCAGCAGGAACACATTTGCCCTATTTCTGTTTTTGCTACGGATGTACCTGCAGAAGCCTTCTCATTGCCTGTCGTGTCTCCTACTGGATTCAAACCCAGGAGGGCTTTGACATTTCTAACCCTGCTCCTGTACATTTGTACAGTGTTTCTATATTCCTCCCAGATCACATGTCCCTGCTTTCACCAGTAAATACTACGTTTTTGATGCAAACTAAGGTTACTTGCAGAGTTACAGTTACGTTTTGTGTGTTTATAAACTTTAATTCTATTTAGTACTTTGGAGTTTAGTTCAACTTTTTCCCTGACATTGAAAACACTTTTGTTTTGAAAACCACTCTCTTGGACAGTTATACATTTCTAAAAAATAATAATTGCAAAATTCATAACTCATTATAATTACCAAGTTAATTCTGACTACAAAGCAAAATGCCTCATTGCCAAATCATGGTTTTCCTTCATCCAATATAATCATTTGATTAGGCATTCTGTTCCATATTTCCCTAATGGTTTTAATTTTTTCCTCTGGAGACTGAATTTTTAGTCTTGTTTTTCAGATGAATGTCATAGCTGATAAAGAATCAACTTACTTCTAGCTTGTTCACAGATAATGATAATAAAATGGAGAAACATCAAGGATGATTTATTATACCACATCGAGCAGTGAAGGAAAAAAAAATCTTGTCAGTTGTGCTCACTTCTTTTTATTTAAATGAATGGGATAATGTCCTCCTTCTCCATCTTTTCCAAAGTAATGTTTATTTGCATCTGACTTCCCAACAATACTACACCATATAGAGGAAAAAGAAATGACATTTCTGAAAGAACACTTGGTAGAGTATGCACTGGTGTTTGCAACTTAACTGTCTTAAACCCCTTGCTTGCTGTATTTCTAGATACCATTGAGAGTCCTCTTCAGGCACCTTTTAAAACGTGATGTACACTGTCAGGGGGAATTAAATTGCTGAGGATTGATAAGAAGTAACAGCATGTGTCAGCAGGAGAGATGTAACTCTGCAGGGAGCAGTGCACCTCTGCTGTGTCTGGTGCATTATTTGGGTACCAACCTCTACTGTGATTGTCCATGGTTTCCAGGGCAAATGGGCTCAGGATTTCCACTGACTCCAGTGAAAACTGTCTGCATCCATACTTTTCTCCCCATGTTTGTGCAGTCCTTTGCTGGACGGACCAAGGAATTCTGACTTATGATCTAACTGTTGCACAAAAAGGGAATAGGATCCAGATCCCTTTCTCATATCTGCAACATCTCTGTAGGTCTTGGAATAGTTTTTATAAAAGCCAAAACAATCCTCCAAAAGGAATACTGTTCTCCTTATTAAATTCAGCCAATGTGAATTAGCAATATAAAAATACTTTCACAATAGATTTACACTTCACAAACAGAAGACATTTATTTCTGTTCTTGCACATTATAGTCAAAAAGGAAATAAAATATTGGGTAAATAACAATTTTAAAATTTATTTTTTCCAGAAAAGTAGATTTCCAGTGACATATGGGACTCATTTCTATTTTTGCTGCTTTGCAAGATACTGCAATGACCTCCAAGACCAAGGCAAACTCACCTCTTGTTTAGCAGAATCTGAAGATGGCCCTTCCTGTCCTGTCACACAGAAATATAAGTTGTGGAAGGAAACTGGTTGTGTTAATCCTTGAAAATGCCTTGATAATGAGCAAAAGATTAATAGTACAGGGGAGAAAAAGGAACATCTGACAGGATTACAGCTCTGTCCCTTAAAGTGTGGACAGTGTGGCATTGCCAGATCTGCTGCCACATGGCATGGTGGCGGCTGTGAGTGATACATTTCTGTGCGAGCTGCATCCCTCTTTTCTCATGCTTCCACAGACTTCTGGTGAATGAATGGGAAGCAGGAAAGGAGACTTTACCCTTTGCCAAGCTTGGAAGCTCTCTTTGCCTGAATTGTCACTGGTGTAATAGGACATCAAGAGCTTACAATAAGGATGACAGACTATTGTCTGTTTTTAGAGACAAAGTGGCAGAAACTGCCAAGAGTGAGTCCCTTGTGCGCCTGTGTGTGTAAGGTGAGAAAAAAGGGAGCCTGGAACAAAAGCTTTATTTCGAAGAAGTATGTAAGCTGCTTGCAGGCTCATTGCTACTGGGATTTTTGTACTGAGAGATTTTAAAAGGAAATTTAATACATTTTAAAAAAAATAAAATTTGTCCACATTCTCAAGCCTGACATTACTTTATGAGTGGAGACAATGAACTGTGCATTTCCCAGCAGAGCACACGTTGCTTTGTCGTGGCTTAGGAGAACAATACAAACTCCTCACAAACAATCTAAATGATTAGATACAAGACTGAATTCTTCCTAGCAGAAGTTCAGAATATATTTACAGAGAACATAGATAAATTGACACCTTCAGTATTCCTTAATACCTTGCAAAAACTTTTCAGCTCAACTTTCACATAGAAAGTTGAGCTGATTATCCACAGTTTATCTATCAGTGACAAAGATAAATATCTCAGAGTCTGAGATGGGATGAATACGATTTTAGACTGGTCAAGGCAAATAGTTCTCAGTTAACAAATCTTTAACTGCAAACAACGGGCATCAGTAGGAAAAATGCTTGCATGATCAAGATCAATCTCTGGGCTCTAAATCAGATTAAGGAAGTTTTGAAGTTGCTTTAGTCTCTGAATAGGTAAGAATTCCAGACTTATACTCATTTTTGAACACTGGCCTTCATTTTTAAGTTTTAAATATGATGACAAAACTATATTGATGAATCTCATGAAATAGAACAGACAGTTTAAAGGAATATGAAGGGGTAGATCTTACCTCTTTCACATTGAGGAACATTTTTACTTCAAAGAAATTGATATATCAATTTGCAGACTAGATGTAGGTATCATTTTGGCAAATTTTAGCAAAAGAAATGATAGATGTCAAATCTAATGTAATCATCTAGTCTGCCTTACAAAAAGAGACAGGAATGTCCACAGGGCAATGTTTTCCACTTACCTTTAGTACTTATCTTAGGGAGAATTAGCCTCCAGCACCACCTATCTCTTTCTGCTGACTGTTAGGAAATCCTAGGCAACTATCTCAGATTTATATGCATAGCAGATTGTTGCACCTTATTTGTGAAGTATTTTTAATGCACCTCAGGAAAGAAAGATGTCTACAGATAATTGACTGAAAAATCTGAAGCTTTTTTTTTTCTTAAATTCTTTGTCCATATTGTTTTTTGGGGGTTGGGGTTTTGTTTGTTTGTTTTATTAATTTCCTCATCTGGATGCGTATTTTCAGGGAATCAGAGAGGAATTTGGAACTCAGAGGTACAGTGTTTCCTGAAAATGAGCATATCGGTGGACTGAAAAGGCCCCTTTTTTGCTCATAATTACAAAAGTACAACAAATGTTCTCTCATATGCTTGCAAAGATACACAGAGACTGTTAAAATTGATTAGTTACTTAACACCCAAGGTTTCCATACATGGAACCCTGTTAGGTGTTTGACATTTTATTGGATGCTCAAACACCATCACAAAATTGCTTTTAAATATGTTTGAAAATCTGGACTGTTCAAAAGTCATGGATTGCACAGCCATCTACACCTATTGTGTGTGTTTATCCATCCTCTAGCACCAAAGCAATTGAATGATTCATGAAAGACAACAGTAAGGTCCGACGTCACTGGAACTAATAAAACATAATTCATTACAGAAGTGCCTTTTGACTCATTGACCTTGATGTCCAACTGAAACATTTATAAATCTGTGGAAATCTAATTATTTAATTAATTAGACTCCTCTACTTCTGTCAAATTCAGTTAAAATACACCCAGTTCAAAAGTTTTTGAAGGGAACACAAAGACAGACACACGCAGGCAGGGGGGTTTTGTGATCCCTGCCTTTTGTGCAAATAATGCTACAAAGAAAAATCTCTTCTATTCTTGCAGAAACTTTGGGCCATTCAACCTAAAGCTCTAACTGATCATCATCCAATCTCATTTAATTTGTTTCAGTTTTATTCAGCTTGTTTCCAGCCTCATTCGACTTGTTCAACATCAGTGACCTGGATGAAGGGATAGAATGCACTCTGAGCAAGTTCGCTGGTGATATGAAACCAGGCTGAGTGACTGATACACCTGAAGGCTGTGCTGCCATTTGGCCAGACCTGAACAGGCTGGAGAGTTGGGCGGAGAGAATAACGAGGTTCAACAAGGGCAAGCGTTGGGTGTGGCGCCTGGGGAGGAACAACCCCAAGT